>CM033684.1:29399276-29624060 GCA_019514585.1 Dendrobium officinale | reverse complement strand
GGGAGAAAGATATATGTATAAGTTAGCCAAACAAAGAGATAGGAGTAGTAAAGGATTTAGTTCAAGTGAAGTGTATTAAAGATGAAGATCAAAAAATACTTTTCTTAGAAGATGATATTCAACAAAGATGGATGAGATATTTTGCTAAACTTTTTAATGAAGATTGTGAAAATAAGATTGACTATAGTGACCTTAGCACCCTAAATGAAAATAAAGATTTATATTTTTATCGGCGTATTAGTAAAACTGAAGTTAGAGAGGCTTTAAAGAAAATGAAGGATGGAAAAGCTGTTGGACCTGATGATATTCCAATAGAGGTGTGGAAATGCTTAGGAGATGAAGGAATTTCATGGCTTACTAAACTTTTTAATACTATTTTGAAGACTAAAAGATGCCAGATGAGTGGAGAATGAGTGTGTTAATTCCTATTTTTAAGAATAAAGGTGATGCACAAGATTGTGCGAATTATAGAGGTATTAAGTTAATATGTCATACTTTAAGTCTAAAAGGTTTTCGCTTGAGTAGATCTAAAACGGAATATATGGAGTGTAATTTTAGTAGTAATAGACTTAGTGAGGGGATTGTGACTTTAGGCGATCAAGTCATTAATAAGAGTACACGTTTTAGATATCTTGGATCTATTGTTCAAAGTGATGGTGAAATAGATGGGGATTTTATCAGCAGAATTCAAGTTGGATGGTTGAAGTGGAGGAATGCATCGGGCTTGTTATGTGATAGAAATGTACCCCTCAAACTTAAGGGAAAATTCTATAAGATGGTAGTGAGGACTTCAATGCTTTATGGTACCGAATGTTGGCCTTTAAAAGAGAAGCATAATACTAAGTTAAGTGTGGCAGAGATGAGGATGCTCAGGTGGATAAGTGGCTTTACCCTTAGAGATAGGGTACGAAATGAGCATATATGTGAAAAGTTTGGAGTAGCTCCAGTAGAAGATAAGATTAGAGAAAGTCACCTTAGATGGTTTTGTCACATAAACGGTGGCCTTGCGATGACCCGGTTAGGAGAGTAGAGGCATTAGATTTTACTTATGTTAAGAATGGTAGGGGTAGACCTAAAAAGACTTGGTTAGAAAATATTAGGAACGCCTTTCTTTATTAGATTTAAATGAGAATTTGACTTTAATAGGGCACAATGGAGAAAAAGGATTCATGTAGCCGACCCCACGTAGTGGGATAAAGGCTTGATGTTGTTGTTGTTGTTGTTGTATATTTTTTGATGGATATGACTGTGTTTTAGATTATCTCATTATTTATCTAGTAAATTTAAATTCATTTAAATTAACATTTAATAAGGGTAGTGGATACTACATTAGCTAAAAGAAAGGAAACCAAACTCATATTCATTGATCACTGGATATATCAAAATCAACAAAAGTCTATATAATATATAATAAAAATATAACATCAACTAATGTCTCCTACATCCTCTATGGTGTAAAGCATCACTACCTGGTGTTTAATGCTATGGTGGACATACAGGCCTGTCACATAGCACATGCTGCTCGACCCCGATGATGGCTTGCTACTCTGCCCCAATTGTGCCTGCTGATGTATTGTATGGAACATATTGATGTGGGAACCAGCCTAGTGTAGACAACTAAGTCAACAGAGTAAGGAAATCCTGAGCAAGTCCTAAATCATCTTATAATGATGGTTCTGGACTTGTAGATTAATGATCTACTGTCATTGGAGTAAAGGTGCCATATAGATACCCTGTATGTCCATACTCTGAGTAATGTTCTTCAAGAATATTAACCTCTCTACACATATCCACTGTAATCTCAGCAATTCTCTTAATAATACTTTCATCAATTCTGTAGTCATTAGAACTCACCAAAGGTAACACTGTCCTCTCTGTGTCCAGGAAGAATTACAATAATGAACTACAAAACAAAATTTTTTCAATTTAACATTCAAGGATAAATTCAAATTTTTATAAAATTATATTTATCGTATGCATTATTTTAGAATTAGTAAGTTAGTAATTGCGATCAAGCTAACCTTTAGAGTGAGGATACAAATTGTTTAGAACTAATTAATAGTGTAATAAATAGATTTGGCTAATTTTATATTTACTAATTATTATATGTTCAAATAATATAAAAGTACAATTTTCATATCAAATGTGTCAACCCAAATGATTTTTTTCTATAATATATTCACTTTCAAATATATATTGACTTGCAAATCTAATTTACCCTTTAACCTAAATGCACTTGTTCTTTATAAAATGAGCTAAATTAGTTGCACAATCACGCCCAACAAACTAAATAAAACATACGAGGAGAATAATAAAATACTAAATAACTTGGGCAATAATATAAAGTTTTTTTTTTTCAACGGCAAACATAAAGCGAACAACAATGCAATCTTACATAACTTGCACACAAACACACATAACTCATATGAAGATAAGTTTCAGATCAATACTTTCATGAATGATTTGCACGGCGTGTTGGGCAGGTTGTTCTATTATGCCTAATTATAAGATAATAACTACATACTCTGCTACTTTGATTCCTTGGTTCATCCATTATGTTTATGTATCAAGTAATCTTGGGCCTACAAGATCACATTCTAAAGTTAGGTGAGCTCAAATGGTACATACTAGTCATAAGATCATGAGTTGGCCAGTTGTCCTTATCTGGTATTATGTAAAATTATCTAAGTCATCTTGAAGTTATTCATTGTGTAATACTCTGAAACATAATCTATATGACTTATCCTTATTGATACAGTTAAATTTATTACATGGGTATATGGCATCTGATAAATAATAGTCATTCCACAATCATATAAAATTTTAGCACTTGATGTAATGTTCTGCATAATATGATCTTGAGGACATGTTAAATACTTAAAATTCATGCATATTAATTCATGTAGGTTTCGATATTTTTCTTGCATCAGTTTCAACTTTTCAGAATTTAGCCTGGACTCATGGGGAGAATATATTATTATTCTGGTGTTCTTCAATAGTAATAATCTCGAGTTGTTAGATAAACATTTGAACAATATTATAAAATATGGCAAAAATAAAAGCTTACACTGGTAACCCACATGCTCTCCTTAATATGCCATTAAAGGTTTTTTACGAATTATTTATCATTACTCCGTATTGAAATCCACCATCAAATATCAAAGTCCACTTTGAAACATCCTTTTCAATTAATTATTGATGAAGTTCAGGCTTTATTCTTATTATATCCAAAATACTCTGATTGAATATTTTTGTATTACCGGTATTACCAGCTGTGTACGCTTTTTGGCATAAAAACTCCGCATATGATACTCTCATTTATCGAACAAATTTATTAAAGTTTTCACATAAGTGTCTATGACAGTGACAATGTGATGCACCTAGGTTGTCCCTACATCTATGCACCAACCCAGCATGCCAATCAGATATGATATAGATATTCCTTCTTCTGGTAACAGAAGGGAGTAAATCATGAATCATGGTCGAAAACCATATCCAAGAGTCATTGCACTCTAACTCCATAATTCCAAAAGCTAAGAGGAAAAGGTCGTTATTTGCATCATGCCTAATTTTTTTTTCCTCTTAGACCTATTTTCTAGTAAGAGAGAGACCCATTTTCTAGTGAGAGAAAGTTTCAAAACTTTGAATTCCTGTTGTGGTGGCGATAATGCTGGAGGTGATGGTTGGCCAGGCGGCTACCTCTTCAGGTGGTCGGGTGACGGTTAACCTAAATATTGATAGATTAATGTTGCATCAAGAATCTTCTAAATTGGAATTTAGAACTAATCCAAGACCATTCAATGGATCATTAGTGATCAGAGAACCATGTGTAGATCGTATTAAAATTTCATCTTCAGTTATCAGTAAGGGTAAGTACGTGGTTATGGATACAAATGTGGAAACACCTTCCGCAAATGTGAATGTTAATTCAAAGGATATTGATTCTTCATCTTCTGGTATAAAGATTTTTGTGAACCATTTTAGAAATAATGTGAATTTAGCAAAGGGAGACCCTTCAATTTGGAAGATGGGAGGAAGCACTTTAGATGTTCGGGATAATATTCAAATGAAGGTTGAAGGTTTTAATACAATCCCTGTTAAGACTGGATCGAATCCTTGGATTAAACATTCTCATAGCACGGTGGATATGTCAAAGGGAGAATCTTACTTATCAGATGATGGAAAGGCTATTAAATTGTTTGAACCAAAGATGATAGAAAATTATAAGAAACTTCAAAAATCCATTATGGTTAAAGTTTTTGGTAAAGCAATTTTAGTGCAGATTATAGCCGCAGAATTGAGACGTCAATGGTCTCAATTCGGGAAGTTCCATCTGACAATCATTGGCTCAGGGTGGATGCTGTGCTCCTTTTTCTCACAGGAGTCTAAGAATCGTAAATGGCCATATTTTTGGGCTAGACAAATGGAGTCCTAAATTTTCAACAACATCCCTAAAGGGTTTAACATCTCCTGTGTGGGTAAGATTTTTGAATCTTCCACAAATTAATGTTGTAAGGATTGCTTCATTAATTGGGTCTTCTTTCCTAATTTATGGTGATATGTTCCAATGGGGAAGAAGGAAGTTTGCAAGAGTATGTGTTCGTTTGGAACTTGACAGGCAATTGCTTAGGGGTGTTTGGGTGAATGGGCTTGAAGGTCGATTCTTTCAAAAAGCTGAGTATGAAAAAATCTCAACCATTTGTTACAAGTGTGGAAGGATAGGTCACCTAAGCAATGTGTGTAATGAAAAGGAAAGCTCAAATAATACATGTTCTACCCCAGCTTCCAAATAAAGGAAATTTAGGAGTTTCTGGTGTGAGTGCTCCTAGGGAAGAATCAAAGTATGGACCTTGGGTTCATGTCAATTATAAAAGAAATAGGAGGGTGAAGGCTACTTATCAGAAAAAGGTTGTAGATATTAAAGTTGTTAGTAAATCTCTGGAAGAACCTATGCCAGTGCCTACCTCAGGTTTACAACTAATTGGAGACATTTTAGAAGATGCTACTATAAAGAACAAGGAAAAAGCAGTTGGTTGCTGTAAATATACTACTACTAAAGGTGTAGCAGTTGTAAGGAATTCTACCTCTAATTCTGAGGTGTTTCTTGTTCAAGAGAATATGTTTAAACTGCTGAAGTTAGAGGATGAAGGAGACAAATCAGCTGGAAATTTTTAATTGAATATCCAGGCTGAACTGGAGCTGGAAGATAGAGAAATCTGTAAGAATGAGGTTGTCAGTAATGAAGAGAAGAAGGTTCCTATGATTAATGACTACAAAAGTGAAGTTATTCCCAAAGATTTGGGTAGTTTGGGCTTGGGAAAAGCTTTTCCTAGATCTCAAAAATGGAAGCTCTAGAAAGAGCTAAAACACACCTGGGACCATTGAGCAATTCTTCTAGATCCAAAAAAATATGAGGTAATTATTAAAGGAAAGAGTGGGGGTCCTTCCCCCTCATTATCCAAATGACTTCATTAGCTTTCTGGAATTATAAGGGGGCTAACAAGAGGGAAGCCTCCCTTTATTTAAAAGAATTTGTGAAAGATTGGGATGTATTTTTTGTTGGGGTGGTAGAAACTAAGATCTCTTCCTTTGAGAGATATGAGGTTAATAAGTTGTTGGGTGATGCATAGGACTTTTTCTTATATCCTTCAGATGGTTCTTCGAGAGGAATTATAGTCTTGTGGAAAGCTAATTTGGCTAAATTCTCTTTATTGGATGCTTCACCCCAATGTGTAATTGGGGAGTTAAGAATTTATAATAAAGGGAGGTGGACGGTGCCAACAGTTTATGGCAACAAAAACCCACATATGAGAAGGAGGTTGTGGGAAAAATTAGAAATGAATTGTGACAAGGAGATGCCTCTGGTTATTGGAGGGGATTTCAACTGTTTACTATCACAAGAAAAAAGAGGGGTGGAAAGAAGTTTTCTTTTTCTCCGCAAAAAATGACTTCCTTTATGTCTAGAAATGATCTACATGATGTTGGGTTGGTGGGGCCAAAATTTACTTGGTGCAACAACAAAAATGGGAATGCTCGTATTCTTTAAAGGCTAGATAGGTGTCTTTTGAACACTAAAGCACTGAATGAAGTTCATAATGCTGCGGTAAGACACTTGGCAAGGATTGCATCCGATCACTGTCGTTTAATTCTCAAAATTTTCAATGATAAATTACACCATAACAGATTTCTTAAGTATGAAGATGTTTGGGCTTCTTTCCCGACTTCAAAAGCAATTGTTCTAAAGGCTTGGAACAAACCACTTAGAGGGGATGCAATGAATGTCTTTAATGTTAAGTGCAAGAGGGCTTTGAGAGCTCTTCATTATTGGAGCAAAGCAAAACTAAAATTTTTTTTGTAAATCAAAGATTTGTTAAAGAAGGAGATAGCAAATTTACAGCTGGAAGAATCTTATGGGCAAGGTCTTTCCAATGAAAAACTATTACTGTTAAGAGCAAAAACTCATGAATTCAATGTGAATTTGGCATGGATAAGCACATGGTAGAGACAAAGAACAAAGTTGAAGTGGATTCAAGAAAATGATATGAATTCTATGTTTATCCATTCTTTTGCTAATGGAATAAGAATGGGAAACACTATTTTCCAATTGAAAAATGAAGATGGGATTATGGTAGGGACCAGGATTAAATTGAAGAAATTTTGATGGATTTCCTTAGCTTAAAATGAAAGAGTATAAGTTGTAGCTTGGATGGATGTGTTGAGATTCGGTCACAATGAATTAGGTTGTTAAACCCAAGCTTATGTCCCAGTGGCTAACCAATAGGGGGTGAATTGGTAATTAAAAAATTTGAACCCTCTTTTTAAAATTTGGAAATTAAAATTTAATTGTTAGTGAACTTTTTAGAAAAATATTTTTCAACCACACGTTATAAATGATAAACAAAATAAAAAGCAAAAAAGTAAAGAACACCAGATTTATAGTGGTTCGGTCAAAACCAGACCTACATCTACTCCCTGGAGGCACCCTCCGAGTATTGCACTAATACCACTAGTGACTCTCCTTTAGCACCCACAACAAGGCGGAGAAGCCTTTATAAAAACTCTTTCCACCACTACCTGGTGCGGTACAGAACCGTCTTCCTTTTACACTTATCCCTAGTGTTGGCAGAGAACCGTCCGTCCTTTTACACTCTCCTAGTGTGGGCAGAGAACCCTTCATCCTTTCACACTCTCCTAGTGTGGGAAGAGAACCTTTCATCCTTTCAAACTCTCCTAGTGTGGGCAGAGAACCCATGTCTGTTCACACTCTCCAAGTGTCGGCAGAGAACCGGATCTCCTTGACAGATCTTCTCACAAGAATTCTAGAAGGAAGAAAGAAAAGAGTGAAGTAATCCCAAATCACAAGTATAGATTCTTACCTTTGAACACCAAGCAAAGCCTTCACGCTCCAGTGGTAGGAATCCTCCTTTGAATGCTCTCTCACACGCTCTCCTTGACTCTTCTTTCAATAGGCACGAAGATCAAATGGCAAAAAGATTGGGTGGCAGTCTAAATTGGACTATATATAGGAGAGATAAGAAAAATCATCCAAAACTGCAAATTTTTCAAGTCAACACGAAATGAATCGTCCCGTACGATCGTGGGTCGTCCTGGACAATTTTACTTAAAGTATCAAAAATGATCATGATGTATATTGGTACGAACTATGTTCGTACATGATCATCGCCCCGTACGAACTAGGTTCGTCCGATACAGTCAATTATACTATAGGTCGGTTCCCTAACAACTGCAGGACGTAACCAATTGTGGTAAGTCGGTTCACATCATCCTGGGATGAACATGACTTCATCCGGACAAAATTTTTACAGATAGCAACTCATCCTAGCACGATAATGAACCTCGTTTGAACAAAATTTTTACAGAGAAGAATTCATCCTGGGACGATTTAGATTTTGTCTGGATGAAATTTTTACAGAGCCCAAGTCATCCTGACACGATTATAGATTTCGTCTGAACAAAATTTTTACAGAGCCCAACTCGTACTAGGACGAAAATAATTTTGTCCTAAACGATCAGTTCTTAGAAAAATTTCATGACCTCCTGTTCGTTCCATTGCTCCTACGAGGAGATAACTGGCTTGATCGTCCCATACGAACTAGGTTCGTCCCGTACGATCAGTACAAATTTTGTAAGATCTCGTTAAGTGTGTGTGTGTTTTTATTCACTCAATTACAATCACTCCCTCTCAATTCAAAAAATAATTTAAAGCTTTAATTTGCAAAGGATTTTATGCTGAATTCGATTTGAAGTCTTCATAGTTAGGAGTTCAATTTTTCTGAAATGTTAGTACACACAAGAGCAAAAACAAATCTTCCAAAAAGTATTAGGAGATAACTACACATAAAACAATAATATTTGGAATCATCAAAACTATATAAGTTGCAAGAATGTAAAACATGCTAATAGCAACTCTCTTATCAGGATGGCCTCCAGTTTTGAAGACTCTTTCTGAATCAGATTACAAGCTGCTAGAAGCTAAATTCTCTTACTTAGAATTTGAAACTGTAATTAAAAATAGCAATACTAACATCTCTCCTGGTTTAGATGGTGTTACCTATTCATTTTTTAAAAACTATTGGCACATAATAGGGAATGAAGTTTGGCTTGTGGTATAATATTTCTTTGTGATAGGGAAGCTCTATTCTAAATTGAAAGAATCTTTGGTGGTTCTCATCCCTAAATTGCTAAATCCGATTATTCCCTTAGGCTTCCATCCAATCAGCATTTGTGGTACTTTGTACAAGATTATTGCCAAAATGTTGCTAAATAGGCTGTTGAAGGTTGTTGGTGGGCTCATTTCTGAGGTGCAAGAAGCTTTTATAAGAGGTAGATCCCTATCTAATCATATACTTTTAGCTCAAGAACTGTTTAATTAACTTAGATTTTCTAAGTCAAAGAAAGGATGGGTGGCTATCAAGCTTGATATGGAGTAAGCCTATGATAGTATGTCTTGGGAAACCTTGATATTGGTATTGGATAGCATGGGATTTGCTATCACATTTTCTAATCTAATTATGGAATGTGTGGAGAATCTAGAATTTTTTATTATGATCAATGGTAAAATTTTGAAGGGGATAAAAGCAAATAGCGGATTTAGACAGGGTTATCCACTTTCTCTCTATTTTTTATACTTTGTTGTCAAATTTTGACAAATGATTTGTGTCATAGAGGAAGGAATTCTAGGATAAAAATTTTTGTAAATGCCCCTAGAATATCACATCTTTTGTATGCAAACGATATCCTCTTGTTTTAACAAGCAAAGATGGACTGTATGAGGAAATTCAAAAGAATTATTTCAGCTTTTTGTAGCCAAACTCGATAGTGTATTAATGAACAAAAATCTGTAATTATGTTTGGGAATTCCTTTAAAAGGAAGAGGAAAAAAGCTATATCAAAGTTATGGGGCTTCAAAACTATGAATGAGTTGACTTATCTTGGAATTAAGATGGTGTTAAGAAGATTGGTTGCTTTAGATTTCAATTATATCCTTGAGAAGGCTGCTGCTAAACTTCATGCATGGGGCAAGCAGATGATTTCTTTAGCAGGAAGAATTTTACTAGTAAAATCAATCATGTCCTCATCACTCGTTTTTGTGGCTACTCATTCGTTGGTACCAATGAGTATTCTTAAAGAGTTGGAAAAAGCTTCTAGGAGTTTTATTCGGGATAGGCAAGGAGGAATTCACGGTTTACACTATATGTCTTGGGAGGACATGTGCAAAACCTGGAAGGAAGGAGGCCAAGGAATACATTTGGTGGTACCTATTACAGGCCCCCTAAGAGCAAAATTTGCCTGGATCTTTTTAAAGGAAGAAGATTCTTTGCTTAACAAGGCTTTGTTGGCAAAGTATGGTGCTAATTTTTGGGAAGCTACTAGCAAAGGCAGTAAATCTACAACTTGGAAGATTTTATCTAATGGAGCTCAATCTCTTCATCCAATTACAAAATGGAAGATAGCATAAGGTAATTCTATAAACATCTTCAAAGATGTATGGATTCTAGATAGATGTCTAGATAGATGGCCAATTTTTATTACAATAGGGAACTTTGATATTCCGTCACTTTAGAATTTTATAATAAATGGTAATTGGAAGAAGGATCTTCTAAATAACTTTTTTGGGGAGCCACTAGTGGAGCTTATTCTTCAAATTGAAATTTTTGCTAATAAAAGGGAGGATAGCTTGGAATTGAGGCATAAATTCATAGGTAAGAGTATCACTGCTTTGGCTTCTTGTTCTAATGATATGGAGATAATGTCGGTGGACTATGGTAACTGGATGAAAAAACTTCAACTTAATCTTAGAGTTGAATGTTTTTGGTGGCGGCTTTTCAATGATGCAATCCCTACAAATGGCTTTTTGATGTACCAAAGACTATTGGGACATAGTTTATGTCCTAGAGGATGTAATGGAGAGGAAAATTCTTATCATGTTATGGTTCACTACTTAAAGCTACATCAAGCTATAGACGTGCTAAAGGGTTAGGGATTTCCGATTCCAATTTTTTCTTCAACCAGAGAATGCAAAATTCAATTGGAACGGCTAGCTATGGATAATAAGCTCATTGAAAAATTAGATTGCTCGTTGGTATATTTCTCATGGAAAAGTAGAAATTTGGTCAAACATGGAGAGCAAGAGCTGAGTTTAAACTATATAGCTTCCAATGCAATTAGTTTTGCATCAATATCAAATGTTAATCTGTTTGTGGACCACTGGGGTGCTAACCAACTAGATCAGCTGTTTTCTCATTGGCATCCTCCGCCTCCGGGATGGATTAACGTAAATCTTGATGTTGTTTTAACAAGATCCAATAATAGTGGGATTGGTGGAACTTTTAGTGATTCAAAAGGTAGATTCTTACTAGCTTTTGGAATCAATTGCATTCTTTGGGATAGTGGTTTGTTGGAGCTGATTGCTTTTCGTTCATTGAAAAAAATCATCATGGAATGGATGTTGGCTACAAAAGGGATAATTATTGAAGGGGATAATTTCAACATCATCAAATATTTGCAAAAATTTGTGGAAAAAGGGAGTCAGAATGTACATAATGAAGAACTTGAGGATCTCTCATTTTTTTATGGCTTCGGTAACATCTTATTTCATTTTGAAAATAGGAATTGTAATAAGTTAGCTGATTTTTGTGCTAACGTTGCATTAAATGGTGATTTTCTTTGGGAATATTTGAGTAGCAATAAGGTTCCTCCTTTGTTTAACAAATTGTTAAAGGAGGATTGTGATAGATATTCTATCACTTAGTAGTTTGTAATAGCTTTTCTTATTCATTAATGCATTTAGCATTTCTATAAAAAAAATAGCTATGAGTAATGTTCCCTTATATTTTCCCAAAAAGATTGTCCCATCTAGGCTAAGGACTGGTCAATAAAAACTCCAACCAGTGAGAGATGGGCTGAAAGCCCAAAATAAGCTTTAAAAACTATGTGAACTAGATGATTAGATTTTATACACAGTTCCAAGCATAACTTGAACAATACCTTACATGAACAAATTCAGTGATAGGTAAGACTCTTCCCAACTGCCAAACACTACCTTAATAGCCTTTCAACATGTATCACGTGCTATCATGTATTATACTTTCATGTTAAACTTTGCCTCAAGTCTTCCAATTATTTCTCTAGATTTAATTTCCATTTATTTCCTGATAGTGGGAATAACAAAAAAGCTAATGAACTGTGAATTACATTGCCTGTGACCTGCTTGAAGAATAGGGTTTGTGCCCATATGTGGACCTTGTATGGTAGATATCTTCCATACCCCTCTTAATCGCTTTGTTTGGCTAGCATGTAAATGACAAGGAAACTTTACAGGCACATTATCATGTTTTATACAAGCAACTGTGAATTTTTATTTATTTGAAGCCACCACAATAAATTGAACATTATTTGTAATGGACTAACTGTGCAAGGCAAATTCCAGTGTAGATTTTTGATGGAAACATATATGCTCTACCAATTCATTCGGAATAATAAATTCATCATCCATAATGCTAAAAACATTACTACTATCAGGTGCAACCTCCACATTCCATTGATGTGTAATCTTGGGAATCTCAGCATATTCCTTATTATATGTCATGTCCTCTTCTGTATTTCTAGTCCTTATATAATAGTCACGAATAATATCATTGATATTTGACTGAACACCAAGATTCATAATAACTAGATCATGGAGGATATCATCAAACTCTTCATCCCCATCATCACTTGAACCACTTCTCATTGTCTCATACCGTTCATCAATGATTATAGGAGTAGATAATCTAATATCATTAACTTCAAAAATAGAAGTAGGCTAGGATTATGTAGAAAGACTGGGCAAAATTCTTTTGGTAGGAGATTGGTGTGGATCAACATTGATACTTATGTAATATTAAATAATGATGAATAAGAATTTACTTTAGAAAATTAATAATTTCCTACACAACTAATATACCCTAGATGTGCATTTGGCATTGCTAAGACCATCTTAGAAGCATCATGCATATCATGTACATGATCGAGTATGATTGAATCATGAATTTCAGTCGACAGATCCTTATCCAAACTAATATTATAAGGAAGTTCCTCAAACTCCACATACAGAATTAGAACTTTAGAAGTAGTTAGTGATAATGCAAATTCACAACATTCATTATCCTCAACTTTCGAGGCCATGAATTGGTTACCCACTAGAAAATGATCCATAATGGGCACCGTTAACTTTGAGAGATCAAACTTTAGTGCCCTAAGAACTCTGCCCTTTAACTGCTTCAAATTCAATTTGAGTCAAACTTGTAGGTGCAGATATTTACAACCATTATATGTGTGCAAAAAAACTACCATCTAAGGCTAACTCTCTGTCATATAATAACATAAAAGATGGTGGTTGTACACTTATTTTGAATACCTACTTTTAAAATAAATTTGAAACGATATGTTTATTTCATCGAGACAATCATCAACTTCATAACATTCCACACTATGTTCTAATATAATTTCAATTAATAATATTTCACTATGCTAATATAATCATTTAACTCATTAAATATGAATGTTATAAATAGTAATATTAAAGTTTCCATATAATTCCATAAAAAGGTTAACAAAAAACTCTTCTACTTTCTCAATTAAAAAATTGAAATTATTTTTATTCAGTTATATATACTAACAATATCATAAATTATATGATATCTATTAAAAATAAGGAATAATTATTAATACAAATGAATAATGATTTAATTATCGACTTATGTTTGGACAAAATTAAGGAATAATTATATTAGAAACTCATCATCAAGCAAAGCTATTGACCAATATGAGCTCAATGACTCTCAAACAAATAAAAAAAATGATTAAATAATTTATGGATTGTCAAAAAATAACTTTGTTTTTAAACACCAAAGTGCCTTAATTCAAATAGTATACTCATTGCTTTCTAAAACATGAACATTTAGCCACTTCAACTCATAATAAGCTTAAATCTTCTATTAAATTGGATATCAACAATATTAACAAAAATATTAAATTGAGCATTTCCCCATTTTGCATGATTAAGAATTAACAAACTTAAAAAAAAATGCATAATATTAATTCATTAAGACTTAGCTTTTTTGCATTATTTATCTATGGATTTCTAAAAAAAACACATATAATATAAGACTCACCTAAAACTATTTCATTCTACAATTTTACATGGTGCATTTTCTTCTTTTTTTTTTTTCCTTATTCTACCTTCTATTTAGGAAAGGAATATAAAAATACAAAATTTCTAAGCAAAAAAGACATTAAAATTTACCTTAAACATCAATCTTTGGCAGCGAAGGGCGACGGGATCAGAGAGGCCAAACAGATCGAGACCTAGCACTACAGGAAAATCACTTATTACCGGCGGAATTTTTCGGCGGCTTTCCGGCGGTCAGTTTTCCGGCGGATTTCCGGCGGTTTTTGACGGCTTATTTCCTACAAAATTTTCCGACGGATTACCGGCGGCTTTCCGACGGCTAATTTCCCCGCAAAATTTTGCGACGGCTAATTTCCCGCAAAATTATCCCGTGGAATTTTCCGGCGGCTTTCCGACGGATTACCGGCGGCTTTCCGACGGCTAATTTTCCCGCAAAATTTTGCGACGGCTAATTTCCCGCAAAAATTTCCCGCGGAATTTTCCGGCGGCTTTCCGACGGATTACCGGCGGCTTTACTTAACTAGTTTATTTTAATTATCAATTAAAATAAAAATTTTAAATAAATAATGTTTAATTATAATATTCAGACTGATTTAATATAAATAAAAAAATACTTACATTTAACCATTTTGCAGAATCGACGCATTGGTCAGGCATCGGGGCTGCGGGTGAGGAGGTCTACGGTTCGAATCTCAGCGAAGACAGGCGCGGGACGGGCGAGTTGGCGCACTAGGGCTCGGGCTGGCTCACGCGCGCGGACCGGCGCACTCGGGCTCGGTCTGGTCCGGTGCGACCCGCGGTCTGGCGCGACAGTCGGAGCGGGCGCTGGCGTGCCGACGGGATCGGGTCACCCAGGAAGCTGGCGGGTGCGGGAGCGGCTGTAGGGGGTCGCCGGCAAGCCGCCTGAATTTTTTTTTTTTTTATTCAACCGGCGGTTTGTGTCCTCTGGCAAGCCGTCGGAAACATTTGCCGCCGGAAAAATCCGTCGGAAATTATTTTCCTACGCCGTTTTTACCGGCGGCAAGAAAGCCGTCGGAAAACCGCCGGAAAATTAAAAAACCGCCGGAAACTGCTCAAATTCCGCCGGAAAAGGCCGCCGGAAATGTGTGGTTTTCCTGTAGTGTAGGACTTCGGCTGTTTATTTTAGAGAGGCCAAAATCACCCCATTTTGTTCTATTTAATAAATCGCTCTTTAGTTTAGCTATTTAGCTATAAATCCTAATCGTCGTTTAAACAGGCGATTATGACTAGATTAATTTTTTTAAAATTGATGCTAAATCTACTAATTACATTTCAAATCATGCTTAGTCTTAAATATTTCCCTATTCAAGATTATATTGATTGCTATTGTTTTGAACTTACTAACAACATGCATAATGTTTCTTTATCATGCTTTAAGTTCAGTTGTAGGATTTAGTGACTTATTAGCCTTTTTAGCTCATTATATTTGATTTAAATGATTTCATATCTGGGCAAAGAATCAAGAGAATTAGATTGATTAGTTACAGGATTCTCAAGATTATTTTGTTTAGTTATTCTTTTATAATCAGGTTTTTTAGTGCTGCAAAAAAATTCAAAAGGCATAAGTCACAAAATGTATAGATTTTTTTTTCACTTCTATGAAAACTTCAGATGACTCAAAACATTAGAATTTATAGTATTATTCTATTCTAAAAAAATCTTAAAAAATATAAATTCAGAAGGTTTTAAAAATTGAGGACATTGTACTCCAACTAGGGGGGCAATATCTTGAAATTTTCAAGTATGCCTCAAGGATATAATAGAACTTTATTTCTTTGGAGGATGAATTCTCATAAATCTTAATTACTCTTGCACGAAAAATACAATAAATCTTAAATAATTTCATTTATTTCAATAGTTAAGCTAGTACAAGGCATCATCAATATTGATGCAAAACATCATTATTAAGTTGAAATTTAAACTCTATGAATTAGAGTTGTTTTGTTAACATTTTTTTTATATCATCATTGTTATGATAGTCTTTTACCATAATCACCTCTTAATTGAGAGAGAATTTAATCTTCAAAATGGGGTAAGATCAAAATATTTTGAATCATAATATCTCAAAACAGAGATAGTCCACCCTCTTTTAAGATAAAGATCGGAGTTCTACTGTCGATCTTGAAAATTATGGGAGTCGCTCACAACTCCACTTGTAGGGTGGCTTGGTACTCTTGATAGATAAAACACTAGATCATGTAAAGAGAATATGATCCACCTATCTAAGATAATATTATTGGAGCCTATGAAGGGGGATCTGCATATAGCTCATACAATGTAGTATCAAGCCTCTTTTAGGAGGTGAAACCAAAACCAATAAAGAAGAAATTGAGAGAGATGAATTTTTTCCACAATTCTGAAGGGCTATCTAGTTTTGTTGATGAGGCGGACTACATAATGCAAGAGGGATATGGATTACCTATATATGATAGTATTTTGCTCAGTCCTATGAAGGAAAAAATATGTGCTAGTTTTAAAATACACTAGGAGGCATCTCTTAAATAAAAAGAATTTGAGACATAGGCTTTGTTTGGGAGGGGCTTATTTCTTGCTTTTAAAAACAAAGTTTTTGTACATAAATTTAAATTTTTTTAACTAAAATTCTGTTTTAAGAAGCAATAAAAAAGACATCCTGAACAAAGACTTAATGAGAGTAGCAAAATTTTTTTCTAGCGAGGGGATATTTACATTTGAAGAAGGGAGAGGGGAAGTTATTAGTAATTGGGAAAAAAAAAATTAAAAAAGATAAAGTATAATAAAAAAAGTTGAATGAAAATAAAAATGAAAAAAAAGAAAAATAAAATGTAAATAAAAAACATTTCAGAAAATAACATATTTATAAATTTAAATTTTTAATATATATATATATATATATATATATATATATATATATATATATATATATATATATATATATATATATATATATATATATATATATATATATATAACGGGCATGCCACTCTAAGAAGAGATTTTCTTTGCAATATTTAACATTTTAAAATTCAATCAATGATCTATCTTCAGAATGAAATTCACAGCACACCACAATTGGGAATACATAAAATTAATAAAATCCTTAAGACAATTTTTGGTTTGAAGAAATTGGAAGAGAGGAAATGAAAATGAAATAGATTAACAAATTGAATTGAAATTAAAGTTATGAAAGTAATTTTGCATCAGCATATCTAAAAATATATATATTAAAATAGATTTGAAAATCATTATATTTTCTTTAAGATTAGCGCATATATAAACTCTTAATATGTAGCACTACTCCCAATTTTTTTCTTTATTTTCAACCACATATTTGGTTGAGCCGTTGAGGAGAAATATAGAGAATTTTTTTCTTGTTTTTGCTGAGAAAATTTCAAGTCTTCTTTTTTTATTATGAAATTTTAGATCAAATTTTGATATGAATAGGATTTCATTTGGGACAACTTTAGACCATAATTTTTTTCTACTTTTCAATAAATTTTTTCTTAAAAAGAATAGTTTTACCAAGCCTAAAGTTTAATACTTCAAATTAACTTCAAAATGAATGCGATAAAAAAATCCATTAAATTTTGAATTATATAAATTTTAAAATAAATTTATTAATTTTGATATTTATTTTTATAAAATAATTTGACCAGATCTAGTTCAAAAATTTCCTAAAATTTTGCTCATAAGAAGCTGCCGTAGCGACGGACAGCCATACGCTGATACGCGTCTGAAAGGATGAGTAACTAAAAAAACAGAGCTAAAGCCAAAAAATAATATATTAAAAATAAGAGTAGAAGCCGTCTACTCCCACTTTGCCCATCCCACTGGAAACTCAGCGCCATCCTTATTTTATTTTGAATAAACATCAAATTATTAAATTTTAACATATTTATTTATTTAAATTTTAAACTATATAAAAATATTATAGCAATTAATTTATTTAAATAATTATATATTAATTTTTAAATAAACTTAATATAATTCAAATATTTATATAAAAATATAAATATTTAGAATTTAAATATAGATATATAAGTATATAGAAATGTTATGAAATATAATTCAATTTTTAATATTATAATTTATTTTAGTGCGATTTCCTCGACTTATTTCTCTCTATTTTTCGCCTTTATAAGCCGCCAGATTTCCTCTGCGAGAGAGAGAGAGAGAGAGAGAGAGAGAGGAAATTAAAAGTAAAATGGCGAGGAGAGATTTTATCGATATTCTGCTGGCAATAATTCTCCCACCTCTCGGCGTCTTCCTGAGGTTTGGTTGTAAGGTAATTATATGCTAAGTATAATTAATTAACACCTTAATCGTAACTAAACAAATTAATGCTGATTATCGATGAGCAGGAGGAGTTCTGGATCTGCCTTGTGCTCACCCTCTTCGGCTATCTCCCAGGAATCATCTACGCCGTCTATGTCATCACCAAGTGATTGATCCATCATGGCATCATCTACGCCGTCTAAGTTTTCTTCTTACAAAAAAAAGAGTTTTTTTTTTATTTGGTGTAATGCATGTTTCTCCCAAAGCTTATGATTTTATAATAACTTAGCATTGTTGGAGATATAGGTTTCATTTGAGACAGCTTTATTATTGTTTTGTGAAGCTATTTTTTGTTATAAAAATCTCTTAAAATTAGAAAGAAAATAGTCATCTAACAACCTTCTTACTTCTTTCTATGAAAGCTTTTTAGTATAAAAATTTCTTGTTCAAGATATTTTTTTATTAACTTTAAAAAACAGTAAAAAAATCATCACAAGTGAAGTCATAATAAGTGATTTAATAGACCATTTCATTCAGAAACTATCTGCTAAATTTATAATCAATAAATACTTTCAACAGATGCATACATATGCAGATCTTACGAGTCTTACACCAATCAATTAAATCTCTCATATTGAGTCAATAATTAAAAAAGATACATTATTTCATGCCTTGCATATACTACTGATGAGTAAGGTTACTTTTGCTTCAATAATAAGGTTGTCTCTTATTGATGAAATAATAACAACTGATCCAATCTTGTATTTGCATATTAAACCAAGATAATACTCATTTCAAAACTTAGGTACATTTAGGTTTCTTTTGGATAGCTTTTTTAATATTTTTTAAAAAATATTTTTAGTATAAAAATTTTTAGTAAGAGAAATTTTTTTAATAAAAATCTGCTTTAGAAAGCAATAAAAAAACAATCTCAAACGAAGCCTTAGCTAAGTATTTCTTATGGGCAAGATTATATATAATTCTTCAAATAAGCTTTTTTTCATTTTAGAGGTCGTATAATCTACTTCTTCATAACCTATCCCAAGGAAATATGACTTGTCTTCCATTCTAAAGACAATATCAAGAGAAAGATATAGAAAGAAAGGAGGACTTACTAAAGCAAATGAAGTTTTAGGCTAATTTCCAACTAGGAGGCATAACATCCATATATATACAAATAGAGCCAATACAAGAATGACCAGCGACAAATATGAGAGGAGATCGTTATGATCCCATGGTAGTAATGGCAGTGGCGTTGGCGTGAGTTTGTTCAGACATTGTTGATTGAGACTGTAGTTGTTGCTTGTTGTGTTGCGCTATTACGCCCCCCGCAAACTAATGTTGAAGGAAGAATTGTGAGTTTAGACCAAAAAAGATGATACTGAGGTGTTGAAAGCTGTTTAGTGAGAACATTGACGATTTGATCCTGAGTGGAAATAGGGACTACTCAAATTTCCTTAGCTTGAATGTGGTCTCGGATGAAGTGCACATCAACATCGATATGTTTTGTTTTGGCATGGAAGACAGAATTGTTGGCTAGAGCTATGGCGGACGTACTGTCATAGTGTATATTTGTAGGAGTGGTTTGGGAGATGCAAAAATCTCAGAGAAGTCTTCTATTCCATATGAAATCTAAAGTAGCTATAGCTAAAGCTCTATATTTCACTTTCGTTGAGGAACGAGCTACCGCTTGTTGTTTTTTGACTGTCCAAGAGATGATCGTATACCCATGAAATTAATAATAACCTGATGTTGATCGACGAGTAGTCGAATACATGGCCCAGTCAACGTCGAAGAACATTTGAAGGTGAAGAGGTGTTTTATAAATGGGAAGAACGAATGTAAGAGTGACATGAATGTAGCGAAGAAGACATTTGAGTTGAAGAAAATGTATGGGTAAGGGATTGTGAAGATGTTGTCAAAGATGATTTACGGTGAAGGATATGTCAAGGCGAGTGATAATAAGATATTGTAAGGAGCCGATAAGTTGGTGATATGAGGTGGGATCAGAGAAGTGAAAATCAATGAGAACATTGGCAGGTAGCTTCGTATAGGAGGGATTCGAAATCAATTTGCAGTACAGGAGACCGGTTTGTTGCAGAATAGCCTCAGCGTAAGAAGATTGAGAGAGATGGAGATGAGTGGGGTGATGATTAATTTTGATGCCAAGAAATTTGGATTGTTTTCCGAGATGTTTGATAGAGAAGTGTTTGCTAAGAGATGAAATGATTTGAAGAAGAGTGGGAGAATGACTGCCGGTGAGAAGAATATCGTTGACAAAGATAAGCAAGTAAGCTTGATTGTTGTTATTATGATATATGAATTGGGAGGGACCGACATTACTTTTTTGAAATCAGAACGAAAGAAGGGCTTGAGAAAAGGTATGAAACCATTGTCGGGGCGCTTGTTTTAAACCGTAGATAGATTTCCTAAGAAGGAAAACATGATGGGGATGTTGCGAGTCTTCAAACCCACAAGGTTATTTCATGTATATTTATTCATGAATTGGGCCGTGAAGAAAGGCATTGTTGATGTCAAGTTGATGTATGGGCAAATTGTTATGCATATAGACCATCAGTAATACGCAAAAAGTTGGGAACTTGTCGACGAGACTGAACATCTCTTTTTAGTTCAAGTCATATTCTTGATTATTGTCTTGAGCTACAAGGAGAGCTTTGCAACTTGTGATGGACCCATTGGTGCTTGATTTGGTTTTGTAAGTAAATTAAAATCCAAGAATAGTGATGTTAGAAGGAGCAGGGACAAGGGGCCAAGTGTCTTGTTGTTGAAGAGCAAGAAATTTGGAGGCCATTGATACCATTCATTGGGGATATTTGGATGCTTTCGTATAGGAGGTGGGTGTGAGCGGGATAGGTGAAGCTTGATGAGTGAGATTTAGAAGTTGATGGGGTTTTAATTAAGGAACCCATTTGCAAATATGCAACCATGGGATGAGAGGAGCGTATGGGAAGAGGAGGTGCGGGTGTCGGAGGTGATGGATCTATAGAGGGGAGAAGGTGGGAGGTGTGGGAGACCGAATGGTATTGGAGGAGAGATTAGGAGCGGGAGTAGGAGACAATGGTGATGGTATGGAGGGGGTGATGGGAGAATTGGATGAAATGGAGGAATTGATAAGAGATGTATGAATAAGGAGATTAGGATTGAGAGGTGGAGTGATGGGAGTGTTGGAAGTGATGTTGGAAGAAGAGGAGCAAGGAAAGGTAGACTCATCAAAGGTGACATGCTTAGATATGAGAATGCTATAAGAGGTGAGATCCATACATTTGTAGTCATTATAGTTGGCAGAGTACCTGAGAAACAGAGAGTGAGGAGATTTAATGTTGAGTTTGTGACGAGTGGGAGGAGGTAGAAGGGGAATGCATGAGCAACACTTTGAGATGTTTATAAGAGGGGGTTGTTTGTGAAGGAGTTGATAGGGAGAATGAGGATATGTGTTAAGAGAAGGCATGAGATTGATCAGGTAGACAACTATGAGAAGGGCATCGGGCCAACAATGAAAGGGATGGTTCGTAGTGTTGAGAAGAGTTATAGTGGTTTCAATTATGTGGCCATGTTTTTGTTTGGCGAGACCTTTTTTGCTCAGGAGTGTAAGGATAGCTGAGTTGGTGAGAAATTATATGACATTATAGGTAGTTTTGGAGATTATGATTAGTGAATTTTGTACCGTCGTCACTTTGAAGGCATTTTATTTTACAATATTATTTGTTCTTGAAAGTTTTATAAAATTTTAGAAAGGTTGAGTAGACATCAGATTTGTTTCTGAGTAAAAATACCCAAGTATAGCGAGTGGCATCCTCAACAAAGATAATGTAGTATTTAAATCCTTGATTAAACAAATTGGAGCAGGGCCCCATACATCTGTATAAATGAGTTTAAGACTTCTATATTTATGATTTGTAGAAGAAGAGAAAGACAATTTCTGATCTTTAGAGGTCTTACAAGGTATATAAGAGAAATATTCTAAAGGAATATTAGGAGAACTATTCTATTTGGAGATGGTGGCGAGGACTTGAGAGTGCGGGTGGCCCAAACGGTGATGCCAGCGAAGAGAAGGAGGAAGAGTTACGGTCATATCATGTTGATCACTATAATTGGTGTTGTTGGTGCAGATGGAGAAGATGTCGTCACGGCAAGGTTCCAAAGAAGAGTTATATTTGTTGTTGGATCCTTTATAGTGAAACCAAATGAGTCAAAAGAGATTGATAGATTATTATCTTCAGTAAGGATAGAAACTAATAGAAGATTATAAGAGATGTGAGGAATATGAAGATTTTTTTGAAGTAAGAGCTTACGATTCGGTGTGGGGAGGTTACCACATCTGGAGTGAGAGATCGGAAGCGTGCGACCATCTCCGATAGCGACACTGTCTGTGCCACGTTATTCTTCTACATTGTTGAGACTATCAATGTTATTAGTTAAATGAGATGAAGCACCATAGTCCAAGATCCAGTCAAAGGGAGTGTGTAGGTTGGATGCAAGAAGAGCTGTTAAGGAGATAGGAGGCATGCGATAGTTGATGTCTAGACAATGCCAACAAGAATGGGCTGCATGAACCCGATTACAATAGTTTTGGCATATGGTGGGATTTGTATTACGAGGATGATTACCCATGTTTGGAAACGTTTTTCCACGTCCTGTGGAAGATTGAGAGCGCTCCTTGGATCAGCCTCTTCCGCAAGTAGAGAAGAGAGCGGAATGAGGGCTTGTGAGGGCTGATTCTTTTACATATTTAGAAAGAATGTTGATTTCTTTGTTGATGAGAAGTGAATACAAGTCTTCAAGGCTAACAGGAGTGATCTTGATGCAAATGGATGTCTTGAACGCTTGATATTTGGGAGGAAGGCCATTGAGAATGTAAAGAATTATGTCTTCACTATCGATTGAGGCACCGACTTCCACAATGTTGTCAACTAACATTTTGATGTTGGTAAGGTATTGTAGCATAGTAAGTTAACCCATGGAGATGTAATGCAGCTCATTCCTGAGCTGAATCACTTGAGGGCGGTTGGTGGCTTGTAATCTTTTTGCTAAGGTGATCCAGATGTCCGAAGTAGTATAAAATTCAATTCTTACGAGAAGATTATCACTGAGATCATTGAGTAGAGAAAGGCAGCAAGGTTTTGACCGACAAGAATCTAGACAGCATAGGTAGGATTAATGGAAGAAGAACCGTTGGGCAAGTGTAGATGATGAGAAGGAGGTGTTGACGTGCGCTCAAGAAAGTCTGCATAGTTGTTAGTGTGGAAAAACTTGAGCATCTGAGACCTTCAAGTGGGGTAGTTATCATTTGATAGCTGGGTAGGAACCATCATTTTGATATTGGAGATCAAGAACTTGAGAGAGGAAGGGATAACTAGATTCTTTGTGCGTGCAGTAAGCATCTCGACAGATTGAGAGATGGAAGATGTTGTCATCTTCGCTAGGAGGAGAGGCAAGTGGGTTTTCTAGTTTAAGTAAGAGCAAGATTTCACTGGACAAAGGGAGGGAGAAAAATAAATGTGGCGCTGATACCATAAAGACAATAATAATTGAAAGATACAGATAGAAAGGAGGATTTACTAAAGAAACTGATGTTTGAGGCTAATCTCCAACTAGGCAATACAAGAATGACCAGTGATAGAGATGAGAGGAGATCGTTATGATCCAACAGTTGTAATGGTTGTGGCGTTGGCGTTAGTTTGTTTAGATGTTGTGGATTGAGCCTGTAGCTATTGCTTGTTGTGTTGTTCTACTACATTAACTCGTAACAAATATTTATTTTCTATCTCTTTATATAGTACATATATTTTCCTTATCAAGCATTTTCAAAGCCAATAGACACATTCTGAGACATTCGCTTTACCACTATCTCTTCTTGGACGTTGACTTGGACCCCTTTTAATAATGTAGCTTATGTTAAACTTGATGTTATTTAAGACACTTCTAGTGACTTTTAGAAGTTTGTAGATATAAAAAATGATATTAGTAACTATTGAAAAATAAGAGCTTGTGATCTTAGCAATGGATAAAGATCATCGACACATAGATAAGATAAATAGAGAACATCTCATAAAAAATACAAATTTTTATGTGGAAACTCAAACAAAGAAAAAAAGTCATGGGGCTAACCCAATTGAAATGATTCAACAAGTATATATTGTAGGTTGTGAAAAATATCCTTCCTTATTCATGGGGAAGATGGTGGTACAATATAGGAGTCTAGCAGATATAAACTATGGAGGAGGTTTTCTATGGTAGAAATTGAAGAAGTTTAGAGGCATTAGATTTGTCCTTAAGAAATTATGTAATGATCAAAATTTTAGTTAATTAAGACATTGCCAGAAATTTTAGCTGACTAACCGCTGGATATACTGCCAATTTTTTTTAAGGTGATGAGTATCATCGAAGGTTTGGCCATCGATGTTAATTGATTTTTTTATGGCGGCATAAGCCGCTAAAAATTGACCTAAAATTGGTCGCCCCAGCCCTTCCTACTCATTTCTTTGAGTTATTGAATTTCATCCAAATGCTACTCTCTCCCTTGCCTTCGACATGCATCTGCAAAACCATGGCCATCGATGCCTTAACTCGCCACCGACGCCCTCACCCCCCCTGCCGACGCCCTCACTTTGGCCTGTGAACTCCCAAAAGGTTATCTCTCACCGACGCTTGTAGATGTTTTAATTTTTTGTTTTTTCTTTAGTCATGGATGTTCTTAGTCGACATTTATAAGAGGATGTGTCTTAATTTTTTTAATTTTGTTGTTGATAATCTTCTTGTTGATAAGTCTAGAGAGGGAGTTAAAGGTAAACATGAATTTTGAGAAAACCTTAAGCCCATATCATTTTACTTTAGTCATGGTATAATTTATTTTTTTATTTTTTGTTTATAATATTCTTCTTCTTGATAAGACTAGAGAGGGAGTTAAAGGTTAAGTATTTGTCAATATATAGTTAGAGAAGAAATTATCTTCCATATAGGGAAGTGGAGGTCCATAATTAAGTTTAATTTTTGTCTCGGTTTCTAATTACAATTTTTGAAAAAGGGCATGTAATTGCAAAGGAAGATGTACTCCGTTGAATGCCTAGGTAATAATGCCCATTTTGTAGGTGTTAAGAGGTACTATAGACTTTCCTTATCTTGCTTGAGCCTTAAGGCAAGTTCCCCTCAAACTTAAGAGAAACCTATATATGATGGTGGTTAGACCTTGCATGCTTTATTAAAATTACGGCCTTCTGATGACCCGATTAGGAAAGTAGAGGTAAAAGATTTTACTAATATATTAAACCCCACCAACATCACAAACTTCTCAATCCCCCCCTTACCCTTCTTACTCCCATCCATATTATATTTCACCTCCTATGTAGCCAGAATATGATGGACCATCGAGATAAGCAGAGGTTGGTATTGGGGATCCTGCAACTGCAGCAGATTTGAGCAGAGCTTGGGCGAGTCCTAAGTTCACGAAAATGAGAGAGCAGAATAAGCAAAATAGAGTATATGATTGTGGGAGTTTAGGAACCTCTTTTCATATTGGTGGATTAGTGCCTCATACTGAACATATATAATGACTGGTAAAGATTTCAATTTGTTATATATATATATATATAATAATTTAACTATTTTCTAAAACTTCATTAGGAATGTTAAGCCCTTATAAACTAGCCCAAGCTAACCAAGAGGAGGGGTGAATCAATATTTTAAAATCTTTTAATCAAAAACAAAAACTCAATCATACCAAAATTCATCACAAAAAATTTAACATTCAAAAATTAAATACGAAAAAAAGCAGTAGTAAAGGACACATAAATTTATAGTGGTTCGGTCAACTCGACCTACGTCCACTCCCGAAGGTGCCCTCCGAGTATTGCACTAAACTCAGCGACTCTCCTTTTGCTCCCACTGTAAGGTAGAGAAGCCTGTACAAAACCTCCTTTCCATCGACACCGGTGAGGTAGAGAACCCAACTCCTTTTGCTTCCTCCTGAAGCAAGCATAGAACCTTGTTCGATTGCTGAAGTGGGCCTCTCTCAAACCTCCATTAATAAAAGATGACGATTGGAGAAGATGACTTGGATCCTGGCTTGGAGCAATCTTTGTGGAACCCCTCAAAAACCCCCCTTCATAAGATCCTCTCTCTCTCTCTCTCTCTCTTCCTTTCTCTCGCTCTCCTCTAGGCTCTCTCAAGTCAAGACAACAGTAAAAGATGATCTCTTGGGTAGAACAAGAGGTCTTAAATAGAAAAGTTTCAAAATAGCTCTTAATTTAAACAAACCGACTTTATCATCTTGGCCGATCTGCGTAAATTTCTCTCTATCAGCCCGGACGGCTTGGGACAATCAGAAGGTTTTTGTTCATATCATTCAGGATGATATGATATCATCCCGTATGATTAGTGCAAGTCATTAAATATCATCCAGATAATCACACTGAATGGATGTTTGGACGATGAAAAAATAGCTTGATTGTCCAGGCCGATCTCATGATCGTCCTGGACGATAAGTTCAAATTTGTGAAAATCATCTAGACCATCGTCCTGAATAGAATGTGGTCGATATTAATCGTCTAGGAATAGTTAAGGTTTTTTTAACTGATCATCCTAGCCAATCCTGTGATCGTCCAGGAAGATTTGATCGAGTAATCAAACTCTAATTACTTTCCTTAATAACTAGATTAATTTAGGCATAATTATGATTCATCATACAGGATGATGTCCTGGACTATGTTCAAAAATAAATAATACCTAAAAAGATCTGGCAGCTGATTCTTTCTGATTTAAGCCTATCATCTCGGCCGATATGAATATCATCTAGGATGATGCGCTTAATGATGACTGCCTTAACCAGGATGCCCTAATTAGGGTTTCTATTTTTAACTTATCATTAAGGCTGATTTGTGGATCATCCTAGATGATGTGACCAAAAATAGAGATATCTAAAATTAGCCAAAAAAATTCTCCCATGTGTGTGTGTGCAAGGTAACTTAACATCAGGAACCGCATTATTTTCGTTTGACTCAAGAAAGGGAAAAGTTTACAAACTGACTCAAACCTATTCTATCCAATCTTGAGTTGGTTCAAGTTATAGTTTGATCTTGTGGACCTGAAATGTTAGTAGGTAAGGCAGTCGTAGAAAAATAGAAGTATTTTCTATCATCAAAATTATATTCTTTGAAAATATATTCATAACAATCTCCCCCTTTTTGAGGATGGCAAACATAAAAAAAATAATTGAAGCAGATCAAAGAAGCTTTAATGGAAATAGGTAATGGAACAAACACAGTTTAAATAGTTCAACTATCAATATAAAAACTTAAAAAAACTAGAATAGACTAGAATAGTATAAACTAGTATAGCTACTCCCCCTTTTGACATCATAAAAAGGAGGGAAAAAGAAAAATAGTACAAACTACTCAATAGAAGTAAAACAACAACACAAAAAAATAAGCAAACTAAAAGAAAGATGACCCCTGATCATATGAAGGAGGTGGTTGTGGTGGATGTGGCTAAAAGTAATTGGAATGAGTCACAAACTGCTCCCCAAGCCAGGCCATATCTTGGTTGTGCTAGTGCTGCTAGTGATCTACGTAAGCATCAAAGCGAACAACATCCTACGCAAGTTGCTGCTCCTGTACAGTGACGTAGGTCTCGAAGTGAGTCTCTCAGTAGTCGAATCGCTCCACCAGCTAATCTAGCTGAGAGTGCTGGCATAGCAGAGTAGGTGCAGGAACAGCTGTAGGAGCTGCCTCCTCCTCAACTCCCTTGGCTTCCTTATACCCCGGGTGAAGATGAGTACTGAGAAGAATATGGAAGGAGTTGTTTGAGTAGAAGGCAGACTAAAAATTTGGTGGGGCAGGATATTGGAGGTTGTATTTTGATTCTAAGACATAGGCAATGATATGTCCTAAGGCAAGATTGGGCTTCCTCCTATGTCCTGGATCTCGAATAGTGGTCAGATGCTTAATGTAGCAAAAAATCAAATTAGTGGCATTGAATTCATGATGAGCCAAAATTTAAAAAGTGGTAATCGAATGAAGAGGATTGATATGAACGCGATCACCAGCTTTTAGAAGAATTGAGGTGTGAAGGACATGCTAGATTGTCCTATCATCTTTGAGTAAAATGCTGTACTCTCCAACGTGAAAGTGAGCAATAGTGTTTCTGAGAAAGTGGTTGGTCGGAGCCCAATCGTAGTCAAGATCTGAACACAAATTATGAAGTTTGTCCCTTATGGTGAAACGTTGCAAAAGCTATTGACAGTTTTGATATGTGATTTTGACGGGACGTTGATTCACATAGGACCCGATAGCAGTGAAAGAAGAATTTATGCAGAGGTGAGCGAAAAATTTAAAAAGAAGTTCCAAATTGAAAGGGACAGAGAGAGTAAGAAGGAAGGTCAAGAAAGTGTGTACAAATAAATCTAGTACATGATAGGAAAGAATATGTAGATTGACAGTCCGGGATACAAAAATCCCAGCTATTTTTTACCTTTGATAGGCTGCTTGATCATTCGCCTCATTGGAGCGAGGGTCCAGATTCGCCTTCGAGGAAATCCTAGAAGGATGGATATATCTCTTTCCACCGGCCATACTCAGGAAAACAGAGCATAAGAGTAAGAGAAAAGAGGATTTGAGAAGGATTGTGTGAGAAAAAAACATTTTAGGGCCTCAGTTTAAAAATAATTGGACAAATCGTCCATGACGATTGTAGAATCATCCAGGATGATATGGTGCAATAATTGCATCCGAGACGATTGGTCAAAAAGGAGGTAAAGTTGTCCAAGACAATCAGATATCGTCCGGGATAATTAGACATAGGTGATTGTCCTAAGGAGTAATTCCAGATGACTGTTGAAAAAGTAGATCTTCATGGCTGATTAGGTGGATCGTCTTGGATGATGCACAATAATGGATCGTACTGGCCGAATTAAAGTTGAGTGTCGATCTTTTCCATATGGATCGTCAAGGATGAACAGGTCTATTGTCCGGGACGATCACTAATAATTGAGTAGAAATTGTGAAGATCATCCAAGATGAGGAGGATCGTCTAGGACGATAACAAATAATTAAAATAGAAGATGATTAGATTGTCCAGGATGATAATTAATCATCCAAGATGATAATTAATCATCCAAGATGATAATTAATCATCCAAGACGATCAGAAGCAGAGGAGTCAAAACAACCAATAGATGAAATTTCAAGAGTTAATTGAACAGATTATCCAGGATGATATAAATATCATCTATGCAATGTGAAAAGAAGTTTCAAAATAGAGAATGGATGGAGATGATCAGAGAAGGCCCAAACACATAAAAAATCAACTTAAAAGAAAAAATAAAATACGATAAAGATAAGAACAAAGGTAAAATAAAGGTTTTTTTTAATCAAAGCTTGAATATGATAAATTCTCCATGTGATTGAATTAAAAAAATTTGTAAGAATTAATGAGTAAATATTATTGAAATCTGAGAAAATGGTAGAACAACCGATTATGTTAGACCTAACTCGGACTTCTCCATGGGGAAACCGTCTTTTGGAAAGAAGGATCTAAATCAGAAAAATTAATTAGATAAGAAAAAAATATTTGTTCAAGACTTGGTTTCAGAAAAATATTATATAAAATAATATATCAAAGTAATTAGTTACAATCATGAATTATCAAAATCAAGCCTTCAAAAAATATCAAGTGACACATGAATTCTTCTAATATATATTCAATTTGGCGTCATTGCACATCTTTTGATTTTGGCATCATTGACCACTTTTTTTCATTTATTTTTTGCAACATAGATCCCTTTTCCAAAATTCTTAAAAATTCTCAGTTGTGATTATATCTTCCAGATATTAGAAAAAAACAAATTCACTATCTAATGTAAGGAAGAATGAATCACAAAAAAGAATAAAAAATCATATAATAAATTCAACGACAGGATTACAAAAATCTAAGGATAAAATAAAGTCTTTGAATATTATATATATAAGATAGATTACTGTAGCAAGATTGAAAAGATCTTAATTTCAAAATCCAGTTGTTAATGTAGATAGATTTTTATTTAGAAAAGAAAATTACACCACTAAAAGAAGTTAGAGAGAATAAAATAATCAAGAGTGTTTTCCCCCTTTAACTAATTTTGAGATGTTAATCATTGACTATAAATTTTCAAAAAAAAAATGGCATAAGATATCAATTTAGTAGTGATTAAAAGAAAAAATAAAACAGAAGTTCCAGAAGTGCTCTTCTATCCACCTTACATCCTACAAAATTAAAATTAGAATATCCAATAATCTCAAAAGAAGTGTTGTTCCTTAGATACCATATTCCTAAGTTTTAAGTCCCTAAGAGGTATCTAAGAATTCTCTTAACTGCAGTTAGGTGAGATTCTTTAGGATCAGCTTAAAATCTAGTACAGAGGCAAAGACTAAACATTATATCAGGTCGGCTAGCAGTAAGGTAAAGTAAAGATCCAATCATCCCTCTATACTTCTTTTGATCAACTAATTTTCCATTTGGGTCCTTGCCCAACTGAACACTAGAGGTCATGAGAGTATTAATTGGCTTAGTTTTATCCATTTCATATTTTTTCAAGATGTCCTTTATATATTTTGATTGATTTAAAAAGGTTTCATCATTTAGTTATTTTATGCTAAAACCCAAAAAGTAGGACAACTCTCCCATCATACTCATCTCAAATTCCCTACTCATTATTTTAGAAAATTATCATATAGCCTTTGATCAAAAGATCTAAAAGTATATCATCGACCTAGATTTGAGTAATGAGTAATTCATCTCCTATTTTCCTCAGAAAAAGGGTGGTGTCAACGCTCCTCTTAACAAACTCCTTCTCTAGTAAGAATGTGCTAAGCCTCTCATACTAAGCTCTGGGTGCCTCCTTTAATCCATATAAGGCCTTTTTTAATTTGAAAATATGATTTGGAAATTAGGAACTATCAAAATCTAGGAGTTGCTCTACAAACACATCCTCTTTTATTACCCCATTTAAAAAGGCACTCTTGGAAAAGCTTAAATCCCTTATAAAAGGCAAAGGCTAGTAGTACTCTAATAACTTCTAATCTAGTTACAGGGGCAAAGGTCGTCTCAAAATCAATCCCTTTTATTTGGTTGTACCCCTTAGCCACCAATCTTGCTTTATTCCTAACCACCATATCAGAATCATTCATTTTATTCTTAAAGACCCATTTGGTTCCAACTACACTTTATCCCTTTAATTTTTTTACAAGCTCCCAAACATCATTCCTAACAAATTTGTTTAATTCCTCTTGCATGGCTAAGATCCAAAAATCATCAGAAAGGGATTGATTGATGTTGGTGGGTTTAGTCATTGAGATAAATGTAGAGTAGTTCACTTCATTTATAAGTCTAGACCTAGTCCTAACACCATCAAAAGGGTATCCTATGATCCATTCTTTAGGATGACTCAAAGAATCTCTCCAATCTGTAGGCAAGGTGTGTATAGGTTTAACCCTTTCCTCCAAATTTATATTTTTACACCTTGGGTAATCTCACCTACTCCTTATGTGTTTTAGGGTTCTACCCTCTTCTCCAAATTTTCAACTCCTATGATAATCTCTCTAACTTCATCTTCATCCTCAACTCTAGACTTCTTAGGATCAGATTCATCAAACACTATATGAGTAGTCTCCTCCACCACCAAAGTCTACTTATTAAACACCCTAAAGTATTTTCCAACACTTGAATATCCTAAGAACACTCCTTCATAATATTTTGGGTCAAATTTTCCTAAGTGTGACTTCCCATTTTTAAGAATGAAAATCTTACAGCCAAAGACGTGGAGGTGGGAAAAGGATGGGTGTCCTACCCTTAAGGATCTCATAGGGTGTCTTATTAAGTTTGGCTCTAACATTTACCCTATTCAACACATAACAAGTTGTGTTTACTACTTCAGCCCAAAAGTATTTTGGAAGTGAATACTCAGTAAGCTTGGCTCTAGCGGATTCAATTAAGGTTCGGTTCTTTCTTTCAGCTACCCCGTTCTACTGAGGGGTCCTAGGAGCTGAGAAATTGTGACTAATCTCCTTATCCTCACAGAAGTCTCCAAATCTCTCATTTTCAAACTCTTCCCCATGGTCACTATGGATGGTCAAAATCTTACAACCTAGCTTTTTTTGAATCCAAGTGATAAGGATCTAAACTCATCAAAAGACTCATTCTTATGTGTCAAAAATCAGATCCAAATAAAGCTCGAGTAGTCATCGAAAAACACAAATCCATAAACTTTTCCCCCTAAGCTGGCAGTGTTAATGGGTCCAAACAAATCAATGTGAAGGACTTCTAAAGGTCTAGAGATTCTAATGTCCTTAATGGAGTGAAAAGAGGATTAAACTTATTTCCCTAGTTGGCAGGCATCACAAAGATGGTCTTTAGAGAATTTAAGGTTGGAGACACCTCTGACTAGGTCTTTTTGGTTCTCTCTCCTAAGGATTTCTATACTGGCATGACATAATCTTCTGTGCCACAACCATGAATCATCAGCAGTAATTTTTAAGTAAAATGAAGCAGCACATTCAATATTATTTAAGTCAAGCATATAAACATTATTGATCTGCTTTTCTTGCAAAATAGAGTTATGATTTAAGCTTATAATGCAAATATTTGCAAAAAAATTTATGATGAAGCCTTTATCGCAAAGCTGACTGATGCTGAGTAAGTTGTGTTTCAGTCCATCTATAAGAAAAATATTTTAAATCAAAAGGTTCTTAAAGTTTCTGATTATACCTGCACCCACTACTTTCCTGGTGGTGTTGTCTCCAAGAGTAATCTTACTTCCAGCCTTAGCCTCAAGCGAAATGAAATGATTTACATCTCCAGTCATGTGTCGTGAGCATCTGCTGTCTAGGTATCACATCCTCTCATGAGGCCTTTTATGAAATCAAGCCTACAAAATCATCAAACATCAGATTTAGGAACCCAAACATGTTTGGGTCCCTTCTTATAGAAAGAAGAATGTAATGCATATATGTTATGTTGTGAATCATACAATTTGGGTCTCAACACCCAATGTGTAATATGGTGAATAGTGCGAGTGTGTGAAATATGTCTTAACATGCCATATGTAAAACATCTAATACCAGGAAAAGGATTTACTAATCTATTTAGATAGTAATGTTTTCATTAAAAGTTATGTGATGCATGTAATATTGGTTTGTTATTTTCAAAAGCTTTAAGATTTTCTAATTTCTTAAACTTATTTTTCTAACACAGCATGAGATGACTTTAAGGAACTATATGCATCAGATAATTCAATATGCTTTTTGTTTAATTGATCAAACTCATCAAATAATGACATATGATTTCTATCGATTGTAGAATGATCTTTATGTAAATTTTCATACGCATTTTGTAAATTTAAAAACTCTAATATCAAACTAGCATGTGATTTCTTAAGTTTCCTTTATGATGCATGAATTTGTTTAAAAACTTTAAGTAATTATTCATAGGTTAGTTCACATACCTCTTCTTGGTCAAACTGACCAAGATAATCGCCCGCCATCAAACACAAGTTTGCAGTCTCCTCTTCACTTCAGTCTAAGAGGAGTCTGATGCTGAATCTGCCCAGAATACTTTTTGGAACCTCTTCTTGTCCTTTTAAAACTTGAATTTCTCCTCACTCTTCTCCTTGCTTGAGTTAGCTTTAAGTGTAGGATAATCTGCTTTAATGTGTCCCAGCTTCCTACATTCATAGTAGATCATATCATTAGAATTCTTAAAATTTTTGCTACCCTTACCTTTATTCCACTTCTGATGGTTCTTATGCTTCTTTCTTAGAATGCCTTTGAATTGCCTCATGATGAAGATAACATCATCATTTTTAGACTAGGAAGAATCAGTGTCCGTGTTATTTGCCTTCAGTGTAATAGTTTTCTCCTTCTTTTTCTCACCTGCATCAAGATTTCTTTGATTCACCCCTTGCTAGTAAGTAATGAGTGATCCAAGTAAATTATCAATAGAATAAGTATTTAAATATTTACATTAAGCAACTGCAGTGATCTTAACATCAAAAAAAGAAGACAAGCATCTCAAAATTTTATTGACCCTTTCATAATTTGTTAGCTCTATTCCTAAAGCATGTAATGAGGTGACAATTTGAGTAAATCTAATATACATGTCTGAAATTGATTTAGAAGATTTCATACAAAAAGGTCCATAGTCATGCAACAATATATTTAATCTGGATTGCTTAACTTTATTGGTTCCTTCATAAATAATGTACAATTTATCCCAAATTTCTTTACCAGTTGCACAAGTTAAAACACGCATATAATCTTTAGATTTCAAAGCACAAAAAAAAAGTTCACATATTTTGCATTAAGTTGTGTTAAATCTCTTTCATCAAAAGTCCATTCAGTAAAAGAAAGTTTAATTTTAATGTCATTAATTTCATGAGAAGGATGTGTATAATCATCCTTAACAAACATCCACATGCGATAGTCAATCGATTATAAAAAAAGTAGAAATGTGAGTTTTTTAAAAATAAAAAAAGAATATTGTCAAACAAAGGTGGTCGAGTAATGGAACACCCTTCCGTAAGATTACAATTACCGGAGTTAGCCATAGATCAAAATTGAAAACTTTTCAAAAACTTGATTTTTTAAATCCCGCTCTGTTACCACTTGAAAGTTTATTAGGGATGTTAAGCCCAAATGAACACGCACAAGCTAACCAAGAGGGGGGGGGGGGGGGTAAATTAGTATTTTAAAAATATTTCAATAAAAAACAAAAACTCAATCAAACCAAAGTTCACCACAAAGAAATTTATCAGCCTGGATGATGTAACCAATTTTCTTCTAATCAACCCAAATCATCTCGGCTGATTGATCTTATTTTGTACTGATAGGCCAGGATAATATTCCTTTCGGGCAGGATGATAAAGCCGGCAAATTATATTAATGGGCTCATTTTGAGATCTTCTATTTAAGCTTTTGATAAGGCACTTTTGTAAGTATCTTTGGTAGCCATTATAGCTTCGTTCTTTTGAGAGAAACTTGAAGAGAGAGCTTGAAAGGGAGCGAAGAACAAGTGAAGTTTGAGAGAGGGAGAAGATCCTATGAGTGGGTACTCAAGGGAGTGTGGAGGGGTATTCCACACGGTTGCTTCGGCAGGCTTGCACCTTAATACCATCGTATTCAAGGCTTGTCTTGAGGGAAATTCACAGAAGAAGAAGATCTCTTTGGTGTCAAAGGACCTGGCAACTCTGCCATACCGGGGAAGGTGAAAGTGATTTTGAAAGGGCTTCTCCGCCTAGCTGTTGGGGCTAATGGAGAGACACTTAGTTTAGTGCAATACTTGGAGGGTGCCTCCGACGAGTGGACGTAGGACAAGATTTGACTGAACCACTATAAATCTGGTATGTTCTTTCCTTTATTTTTTCTGTATTTATTTTTCCGAATTATGTTTTCTCTGTGGTGAATCTTGGTTTGTGTTTTTGATTGAAAGATTTATTTTAAGATATCGATTCACCCTCTCTCTTAATTAGCCTTGGGTCAGATCAAAAGGGGCCTAACATCCTTAACGAACTTTCAAGTGGTATCAGAGTATGATTAATAAAATCTAGTTTTTGAAAGCTTTGAATTTTCGATCCATGGCTAATTTTTATAATCGTAATATTGCATAAGGTTATTGAATCACGAGACCACCTTTATTTGAAAATATTACTTTTGATTTTTAGAAAATTCGCATGTCTACTTTCTTGTAGTCTATTGATTATCAAATATGGCATATAATTTTAACTGTTTATTCTTTACCGTCACGTATTTTAGATGGAATTAAGACTAATATTCCTTTTAATCAATGGAATAGGGATGAACGAATCGATGCTCAATTGAATGTAAAATCTTTAAACTATTTTTTATATGCTTTAAATTATGATGATTTTATGATGGTATCCACGTACACTACTGGTAAGAAAATTTGGGATAAATTACACATCATATACGAAGGCACCAGTGAAATAAAGCAATACAAGTTGAATATTTTAATGCATGATTATGAATTTTTTTGCATGAAACCTTATGAGACGATCTTAAAGATGTATACTAGATTTATCCAAATTGTGACATCATTACATGCTTTAGGTAAGGAGTTTTCAAAATTTGAAAAAATCAATAAAATTCTTCGTTGTCTACTTAATAAGTTTGATGCCAAAGTTGTTGTTATTTTTTAGTCTAAAAGTTTGAATGAATATTCTATTGATAATTTGATTGGCTCACTCATTGCCTATAAGCAAAGTTTGGGTCAAAGAATTTTGGATGCATGTGAGATGATAGTGCTAAATGTTGAAGATTTAAAGAAAAGTGGCTTAGTTAGTGATGAAAATGATGACTTATCAAGCAAGTTAAAAAACCCACCAAAGCATAAGCATCAACAAAAGTGGAACAAAGGTAAAAATGGTAAGAATGTTAAGATTTCTTCTGATGTTGTTTGCTTTGGATGTAGGAAGCATGGACACATGAAAAATCAGTGCCCTAATTCGAGAACTCTTCCTGCTAAAGAAAAGTGCAAAGCTAAGCAACTTGTAGAAAGGGAAAATAATGAAATGCAAAAATCTCCTGGGCAGACCTGGTTTCTGAAGCATTGGACCAAGAGTAGGATGGTGTTTGAAAGCCTTACTTATTTGTTTTGTGTTGTGTTTTAGTTTTTTTTATAGTGTTTTTTTTTTTCCTTTCTCATCTTGAGTGTTGTATTTTTTTTGTTTTTTATTTTTTGTGAAGTTTTCACTAATCAACACACACTTATCACTTTTTAAATTTTTTTTTTAAATGAAAAGTCTATCTCTTGTTTATCTTGAATTCTTATGTAAGCTATGGTTGACTTCTCTAAAAATAGTCAAAGAAAGGAAACTCATGATTTTAACTCTCAATCTCTATTTCCTAAAAGAGGTTATTCTACTTTTATTTTAAAATCTTCATCATGTTTTAAATTGAATTCTGAAAATGAACTTTTTCATCTCCCTATATTTTTTTTATCACATAGGAATCTTTTGCAAGTTGTTGAATCTATCTCATAATTTTCTTAATCAAGTAGTCAATTTTATCAATAGAATGGGTTTACTTTTGCTTTTAAAATTTTAGAAAGGTAGCATATTCTAAAATAATAAAAAAAATTTGGAGGGGATGATTTGGAGAACATGATTTCTTTTTTGTAAACTTAACCGATAATGTTTGCCATCATCAAAAAGGGGGAGATTATTACGGATCTATTTTCATGGATTATGATTTTGAAGAAAGCAAGCACTCTTATTTCTCTACGACTGCCTTATCTACTGACATTTTAGGTCCACAAGATCAGACTGTAATTTGGAACCAGCTCAAGATTGGGTAGACTAGGTTTGAGTCAGTTTGAACAATTTTTTCCTTTCTTGAGTCTATCATATTTGGTGTGGCTCCTGATGCTTTGTAAACTTGCTCATATACACCTTGAAAGAATTTTAACTATTCCCTAGAGTTTACTATTTTTGGTAACATCATCTGGGATGATATTTCTATCGGCTTGGATGACCATTTCAAAAATAGAAATCCTAATTATGGCATCATCCTTATTAAGGCAGATGTCATTAAGTTGATTGGCCTGGACAATCCTTGTATCAGTCAAGACGATAGGCTCAAATCAGAAAGAATCAGCCACCATTATCAATTTAGGTATTCTTTATTTCAGGACATCGGCCAGGATGATCTAAACATCAGCATGGATGATGCAGCACAATTATGCCTAAATTAATCTGATAATTATGGAAAGAAATTAAGGATAATTGACATGATAATATTGGCCGAGCCGATCACAGGATCGGCTAAGATGATGGCCTTGACGATTTACATCAGCCAGACTCTATTCCGGGCGATATTCAGGACAATTATACTCGGATTTGAACTAATCGACCAGGACGATATTGTATCAGCCTGGATGATGTAACCAATTTTCTTCTGATCATCCCAAATCCTCTCGGCTGATTGAGCTTATTTTGTACTGATCGGCCAGGATGATATTCCTATCTGGCAGGATGATAAAGTTTACAAGTGATATTAATGGGCTCATTTTGAGATCTTCTATTTAAGCTTTTGATAAGGCAATTTTGTAAGTGTCTTTGGTAGCCATTGTAGCTTCGTTCTTTTGGGGGAAACTTGAAGAGAGAGCTTGAAAAGGAGTGAGGAACACGTGAAATTTGAGAGAGGGAGAAGATCCTATGAGGGGGGACTCAAGGGAGTGTGGAGGGGGATTCCACACGATTTCTCCGGCAGGCTTGCACCTTAATACCATCGTATTCAAGGCTTGACTTGAGGAAAGTTCACAGAAGAAGAAGATCTCTTTGGTGTCAAAGGACCCGGCAACTCTGCCATACCGGGGAAGGTGAAAGTGATTTTGTAAGGGCTTCTCCGCCTAGCTGTTGGGGCTAAAGGAGAGACACTTAGTTTAGTGAAATACTTGAAGGGTGCCTCCGACGAGTGGACGTAGGTCAAGATTTTACCGAACCACTATAAATCTGGTGTGTTCTTTCCTTTAATATTTCTGCATTTATTTTTCCTCATTGTGTTTTCTCTGTGCTGAATCTTGGTTTGTGTTTTTGATCAAAATATTTATTTTAAGATATCGATTCACCCTCTCTCTTAATTAGCCTTGGGCCAGTTCATAAGGGGCCTAACATCCTTAACGAACTTTCAAGTGGTATCAGAGTATGATTCAAAAAATCTATTTTTTGAAAGCTTTGAATTTTTGATCCATGGCTAATTTTTATAATCGTAATATTGCATAAGGTTATTCAATCACCAGACCACCTTTATTTGAAAATATTACTTTTGATTTTTGGAAAATTCGCATGTCTACTTTCGTGCAATCTATTGATGATTATCGAATATGGCATATGATTTTAACTGATTATTCTTTACCGTCACGTATTTTAGATGGAATTAAGACTGATATTTTTTTTAATCAATGGAATAGGGATGAATGAATCGATGTTCCATTGAATGTAAAATCTTTAAAAAAAATTTAATGTGCTTTAAATTCTGATGATTTTATGATGGTATCCACGTACACTACTGATAAGAAAATTTGTGATAAATTACACACCATATACGAAGGCACCAATGAAATAAAGCAATCCAAGTTAAAAATTTTAATGCATGATTATGAATTTTTTTGCATGAAACCTTATGAGACGATCTTAAAGATGTATACTAGATTTATCCAAATTGTGACATCATTACATGCTTTAGGTAAGGAGTTTTCAAAATTTGAAAAAAATCAATAAAATTCTTCGTTGTCTACTTAATAAGTTTGATGCCAAAGTTGTTGTTATTTTTGAGTCAAAAAGTTTGAATGAATATTCTATTGATAATTTGATTGGCTCACTCATTGCCTATAAGCAAAGTTTGGGTCAAAGAATTTTGGATGCAGGTGAGATGATAGTGCTAAATGTTGAAGACTCAAAGAAAAGTGGGTTAGTTAGTGATGAAAATGATGACTTATCAAGCAAATTAAAAAACCCACCAAAGCATAAGCATCAACAAAAGTGGAACAAAGGTAAAAATGGTAAGAATGTTAAGATTTCTTTCGATGTTATTTTTTTTGGATGTAGGAAGCATGGACACATGAAAAATCAGTGCCCTAATTCGAGAACTCTTCCTGCTAAAGAAAAGGGAAAAGCTAAGCAACTTATAGAAAGGGCAAATAATGAAAAGCAAAAATCTCCTGGGCAGACCTGGTTTCTGAAGCATCGGACCAAGGGTAGGATGGTGTTTGAAAGCCTTACTTATTTGTTTTGTGTTGTGTTTTAGTTTTTTTTTTATAGTGTTTTCTTTTTTTTTCCTTTCTCATCTTGAGTGTTGTATTTTTTTTTGTTTTTTATTTTTTGTGAAGTTTTCACTAATCAACACACACGTATCATTTTTTAATTTTTTTTTTAAATGAAAAGTCTATCTCTTATTTATCTTGAATTCTTAGGTAAGCTATGGTTGACTTCTCTAAAAATAGTCAAAGAAAGGAAACTCATGATTTTAACTCTCAATCTCTATTTCCTAAAAGAGGTTATTCTACTTTTGATTTAAAATCTTCATCATGTTTTAAATTGAAATTTGAAAATGAACTTTTTTATCTCCCTATATTTTTTTCTATCACATAGGAATCTTTTTCAAGTTGTTGAATCTATCTCATAATTTTCTTAATCAAGTAGTCAATTTTATCAATAGAATGGGTTTACTTTTGCTTTTAAAATTTCAGAAAGGTAGCATATTCTAAAATAATAAAAAAATTTGGAGGGGAAGATTTGGAGAACATGATTTCTTTTTTGTAAATTTAACCGGTAATGTTTGCCATCATCAAAAAGGGGGAGATTATTACGGATCTGTTTTCATGGATTATGATTTTGATGAAAGCAAGAACTGTTATTTCTCTACGACTGCCTTATCTACTGACATTTTAGGACCACAAGATCAGACTATAATTTGGAACTAGCTCAAGATTGGGTAGACTAGGTTTGAGTCAGTTTGTACCACTTTTTCCTTTCTTGAGTCTATCATGTTTGGTGTGGCTCCTAATGCTTTGTAAACTTGCTCATATACACCTTGAAAGAATTCTAACTATTCCCTAGAGTTTACTATTTTTTGTAACATCATCCGGGATGAAATTTATATCGGCTTGGATGACCAGTTCAAAAATAGAATTCCTAATTAAGGCATCATCCTTATTAAGGCAGATGTCATTAAGCGGATTGGGCTGGACAATCCTATTATTAGTCAGGACGATAGGCTCAAATCAGAAAGAATCAGCCGCCATTATTAATTTAGGTATTCTTTATTTCAGGACATCGGCCAGGATGATCTAAACATCAGCATGGACGATGCAGCACAATTATGCCTAAATTAATCTGATAATTATGGAAAGCAATTAAGGCTAATTGACATGATAATATTGGCCGAGCCGATCACAGGATCGGCTAGGATGATGGCTTGGACGATTAACATCAGCCAGACTCTATTCCGGGCGATATTCTCGACAATTATACTCGAATTTGAACTAATCGACCAGGATGATATTGTATCATCCTGGATGATGTAACAAATTTTCTTCTGATCATACCAAATCATCTCGGCTGATTGAGCTTATTCTGTACTGAACGGCCATGATGATATTCCTATCGGGCAGGATGATAATGTCGGCAAGTTATATTAATGGGCTCATTTTGAGATCTTCTATTTAAGCTTTTGATAAGGTACTTTTGTAAGTGTCTTTGGTAGCAATTGTAGCTTCGTTCTTTTGGGGGAAACTTGAAGAGAGAGCTTGAAAGGGAGTGAGGAATGCGTGAAGTTTGAGAGAGGGAGAAGATCCTATGAGGGGGGACTCAAGGGAGTGTGGAAGGGGATTCCAAATGGTTTCTCCGGCAGGCTTGCACCATAATACCATCGTATTCAAGGCTTGTCTTGAGGGAAGTTCACAGAAGAAGAAGATCTCTTTGGTGTCAAAGATTTCGGCAACTCTGCCATACCGGGGAAGGTGAAAGTGATTTTGTAAGGGCTTCTCTGCCTAGCTGTTGGGGCTAAAGGAGAGACACTTAATTTTGTGCAATACTTGAAGGGTGCCTCCGACGAGTGGACGTAGGTCAAGATTTTACCGAACCACTATAAATCAGGTGTGTTCTTTCCTTTATTATTTATGCATTTATTTTTCCTCATTGTGTTTTCTCTGTGGTGAATCTTGGTTTGTATTTTTGATCAAAATATTTATTTTAAGATATCGATTCACCCTCTCTCTTAATTAGCCTTGGGCTAGTTAATAAGGGGCCTAACATCCTTAACGAAGTTTCAAGTGGTATCAGAGTATGATTCAAAAAGTCTATTTTTTGTAAGCTTTGAATTTTTGATCCATGGCTAATTTTTATAATCGTAAAATTGCATAAGGTTATTCAATCACCAGACCACCTTTTTGTGAAAATATTACTTTTGATTTTTGGAATATTCGCATGTCTACTTTCTTGCAGTCTATTGATTATCGAATATGGCAAATGATTTTATTTGATTATTCTTTACCGTCATGTATTTTAGATGGAATTAAGACTGATATTTTTTTTAATCAATGGAATAGGGATGACCGAATCGATGCTCAATTGAATGCAAAATCTTTTAAAAAAATTTTATGTGCTTTAAATTCTGATGATTTTATGATGGTATCCACGTACACTACTGGTAAGAAAATTTGGGATAAATTACACACCATATACGAAGGCACCAGTGAAATAAAGAAATCCAAGTTGAATATTTTAATGCATGATTATGAATTTTTTTACATGAAACCTTATGAGACGATCTTAAAGATGTATACTAGATTTATCCAAATTGTGACATCAATACATGCTTTAGGTAAGGAGTTTTCAAAATTTGAAAAAATCAATAAAATTCTTCGTTGTCTACTTAATAAGTTTGATGACAAAGTTGTTGTTATTTTTGAGTCTAAAAGTTTGAATGAATATTCTATTGATACTTTGATTGGCTCACTCATTACCTATAAGCAAATTTTGGGTCAAAGAATTTTGGATGCAGGTGAGATGATAGTGCTAAATGTTGAAGACTCAAAGAAAAGTGGCTTAGTTAGTGATGAAAATGATGACTTATCAAGCAAATTAAAAAACCTACCAAAGCATAAGCATCAACAAAAGTGGAGCAAAGGTAAAAATGGTAAGAATGTTAAGATTTCTTCTGATGTTGTTTTCTTTGGATGTAGGAAGCATGAACACATGAAAAATCCGTGCCCTAATTCGAGAACTCTTCCTGCTAAAGAAAAGGGCAAAGCTAAGCAACTTGTAGAAAGGGAAAATAATGAAAACCAAAAATCTCCTGGGCAGACCTGGTTTCTGAAGCATCGGACCAAGAGTAGGATGGTGTTTGAAAGCCTTACTTATTTGTTTTGTGTTGTGTTTTAGTTTTTTTTTATAGTGTTTTCTTTTTTTTTTCCTTTCTCATCTTGAGTGTTGTATTTTTTTTTTTGTTTTTTATTTTTTGTGAAGTTTTTACTAATCAACACACACATATCACTTTTTAAATTTTTTTTTTAAATGAAAAGTTTATCTCTTGTTTATCTTGAATTCTTAAGTAAGCTATGGTTAACTTCTCTAAAAATAGTCAAAGAAAGGAAACTCATGATTTTAACTCTCAATATCTATTTCCTAAAAGAGGTTATTCTACTTTTGATTTAAAATCTTCATCATGTTTTAAATTGAATTTTGAAAATGAACTTTTTCATCTCCCTACATTTTTTCTATCACATAGGAATCTTTTGCAAGTAGTTGAATCTATCTCATAATTTTCTTAATCAAGTAGTCAATTTTATCAATAGAATGGGTTTACTTTTGCTTTTAAAATTTTAGAAAGGTAGCATATTTTAAAATAATAAAAAAAATTTGGAGGGGAAGATTTGGAGAACATGATTTCTTTTTTGTAAATTTAACCGGTAATGTTTGCCATCATAAAAAAGGAGAAGATTATTACGGATCTGTTTTCATGGATTATGATTTTGATGAAAGCAAGCACTCTTATTACTCTATGACTACCTTATCTACTGACATTTTAGGTTCATAAGATCAGACTATAATTTGGAACCAGCTCAAGATTGGGTAGACTAGGTTTGAGTCAGTTTGTATCAATTTTTCCTTTCTTGAGTCTATCATATTTGGTGTGGCTCGTGATGCTTTGTAAACTTGCTCATATACACCTTGAAAGAATTCTAACTGTTCCCTAGAGTTTACTATTTTTGGTAACATCATCCGAGATGATATTATATTGTCTTAGACGACCAGTTCAAAAATAGAAATCCTAATTAAGGCATCGTCCTTATTAAGGCAGATGTCATTAAGCTGATTGGCCTGGACAATCCTTGTATCGGTCAGGACGATTGGCTCAAATCAGAAAGAATCAGCCGCCATTATCAATTTAGGTATTCTTTATTTCAGGACATCGGCCAGGATGATCTAAACATCAGCATAGACAATGCAGCACAATTATGCCTAAATTAATCTGATAATTATGAAAAGCAATTAAGGCTAATTGACATGATAATATTGGCCGAGCCGATCACAGGATCGGCTAGGATGATGGCTTGGACGATTAACATCAGCCAGACTCTATTTCGGGCGATATTCTCGATAATTATACTCGAATTTGAACTAATTGGCCAGGATGATATTGTATCATCCTGGATGATGTAACCAATTTTCTTCTGATCATCCCAAATCATCTCGGCTGATTGAGCTTATTCTGTACTGATCGGCCATGATGAAATTCCTATCGGGCAGGATGATAAAGTCGGCAAGTTATATTAATGGGCTCATTTTGAGATCTTCTATTTAAGCTTTTGATAAGACACTTTTGTAAGTGTCTTTGGTAGCAATTATAGCTTCGTTCTTTTGGGGGAAACTTGAAGAGAGAGCTTGAAAGGGAGTGAGGAACACATGAAGTTTGAGAGAGGGAGAAGATCCTATGAGGGTGGACTCAAGGGAGTGTGGAGGGGGATTCCACACGGATTCTCCGGCAGGCTTGCACCTTAATACCATCGTATTCAAGGCTTGTCTTGAGGGAAGTTCACAGAAGAAGAAGATCTCTTTTTTATCAAAGGACCCAGCAACTCTGCCATACCGGGGAAGGTGAAAGTGATTTTGTAAGGGCTTCTCCGCCTAAATGTTAGGGCTAAAAGAGAGACACTTAGTTTAGTGCAATACTTGAAGGGTGCCTCCGACGAGTGGACGTAGGTCAAGATTTTATCGAACCACTATAAATCTGGTGTGTTCTTTCCGTTATTATTTCTGCATTTATTTTTCCTCATTGTGTTTTCTCTGTGCTGAATCTTGGTTTGTATTTTTGATCAAAATATTTATTTTAAGATATCGATTCACCCTCTCTCTTAATTAGCCTTGGGCTAGTTAATAAGGGGCCTAACATCCTTAACGAAGTTTCAAGTGGTATCAGAGTATGATTCAAAAAGTCTATTTTTTGTAAGCTTTGAATTTTTGATCCATGGCTAATTTTTATAATCGTAAAATTGCATAAGGTTATTCAATCACCAGACCACCTTTTTTGTGAAAATATTACTTTTGATTTTTGGAATATTCGCATGTCTACTTTCTTGCAGTCTATTGATTATCGAATATGGCAAATGATTTTATTTGATTATTCTTTACCGTCATGTATTTTAGATGGAATTAAGACTGATATTTTTTTTAATCAATGGAATAGGGATGACCGAATCGATGCTCAATTGAATGTAAAATCTTTTAAAAAAATTTTATGTGCTTTAAATTCTGATGATTTTATGATGGTATCTACGTACACTACTAGTAAGAAAATTTGGGATAAATTACACACCATATACAAAGGCACCAATGAAATAAAGAAATCAAAGTTGAATATTTTAATGCATGATTATGAATTTTTTTGCATGAAACCTTATGAGACGATCTTAAAGATGTATACTAGATTTATCAAAATTGTGACATCTTTACATGCTTTAGGGTTTAGTTTTCAAAATTTGAAAAAACCAATAAAATTCTTTGTTATCTACTTGATAAATTTGATGCCAAAGTTGTTGTTATTTATGAGTCTAAAAGTTTGAATGAATATTCTATTGATAATTTGATTGGCTCACTCATTGCCTATAAGCAAAGTTTGGGTCAAAGAATTTTTGATGCAGGTGAGATGATAGTGCTAAATGTTGATGACTCGAAGAAAAGTGGCTTAGTTGGTGATGAAAATGATGACTTATCAAGTATATTAAAAAACCCACCAAAGCATAAGCATCAACAAAAGTGGAACAAAGGTAAAAATGGTAAGAATGCTAAGATTTCTTCTGATGTTGTTTGCTTTGGATGTAGGAAGCATGGACACATGAAAAATCAGTGCCCTAATTCGAGAACTCTTCCTGCAAAAGAAAAGGGCAAAGCTAAGCAACTTGTAGAAAGGGCAAATAATGAAAAGCAAAAAATTTCCTGGGCAGACCTGGTTTTTGAAGCATCGGACCAGGAGTAGGATGGTGTTTAAAATCCTTACTTATTTATTTTGTGTTGTATTTTAGTTTTTTTTTTATATTGTTTTCTTTTTTTTTCTTTTTCATCTTGAATGTTGATTTTTTTTTGTGAAGTTTTCACTAATCAACACACACGTATCATTTTTTTTTAAATTTTTTTTTTAAATGAAAAGTCTATCTCTTATTTTTCTTGTATTCTTAGGTAAGCTATGGTGGACTTCTCTAAAAACAGTCAAAAAAAGAAAAATCATGATTTTGACTCTCAATCTCTATTTCCTAAAAGAGGTTATTCTACTTTTGATTTAAAATATTCATCATGTTTTAAATTGAATTTTGAAACTGAACTTTTTCATCTCCCTACATTTTATCTATCGCATAGGAATCTTTTGCAAGTTGTTGAATCTATCTCATAATTTTCTTAATCAAGTAGTCAATTTTATCAATAGAATGTGTTTACTTTTACTTTTAAAATTTCAGAAAGGTAGCATATTCTAAAATAATAATAATAAATTGGAGGGGGAGATTTGGATAACAAGATTTCTTTTTTTGTAACTTTAACCGGTAATGTTTGCCATCATCAAAAAGGGTGAGATTATTGTGAATCTGTTTTCATGGATTATGATTTTGATGATAACAAGCACTCTTATTTCTCTACGACTGCCTTATCTACTGACAGTTTAGGTCCCTAAAGTTTACTATTTTTGGTAACATCATCCGGGATGATACTTATATCGGCCTGGATAACTGGTTCAAAAATAGAAATCCTAATTAAGGCATCATCCTCATTATGGCAGATGTCATTAAGCTGATTGGCCTGGACAATCCTTATATCGGCCAGGACGATAGGCTCAAATCAGAAATAATCAGTCACCATTATCAATTTAGGTATTATTTATTTCAGGACATCGGCCAGGATGATCTAAACATCAGCATGGACGATGCAGTATAATTATGCCTAAATTCATCTGATAATTATGGATATCAATTAAGGCTAATTGACATAATAATATTGGCCGAGCCGATCACAGGATCGTTCAGGATGATGGCCTGGACGATTAACATCAGCCAGACTCTATTCCAGGCGATGTTCAGGATAATTATACTCGAATTTGAACTAATCGGCCAGGACGATAATGTATTGGCCTGGATGATGTAACCAATTTTCTTCTAATTGTCCCAAATCTTCTCGGCTGATTGAGCTTATTTTGTACTAATCGGCTAGGATGATATTCCTATCGGGCAGGATGATAATGTTAGCAAGTTGTATTAATGAGCTCATTTTGAGATCTTCTATTTAAGCTTTTGATAAGGCACTTGTAAGTTTCATTGGCAGCCATTATAGCTTCATTATTTTGGTGGAAACTTGAAGAGAGAGCTTGAAAGGGAGTAACGAACGGGTGAAGTTTGAGGAAGGGAGAAGATCCTGTGAGGGGTGACTTATGGGAGTGTGGAGGGGGATTCCACATAGTTTCTTTGGAAGGCTTGCACCTTAATACCGTCGGATTCAAGGCTTGTCTTGAGGGAAGTTCACAGAAGAAGAAGAAGATCTCTTTGGTGTCAAAGGACCTGGCGACTCCGCCGCACCGGGGAAGGTGAAAGTAATTTTTTAAGGGCTTCTCCGCCTAGCTGTGGGGGCTAAAGGAGAGACACTTAGTTTAGTGTAGTACTCGGAGGGTGCCTCCGAAGAGTGGACGTAGGTCAATTTTTGACCGAACCGCTATAAATCTGGTGTGTTCTTTCCTTTATTATTTCCACATTTATTTTTTTGCATTGTGTTTTCTCTGTGGTGAATCTTGGTTTGTGTTTTTGATCGAAAGCTTATTTTAAAATATCGATTCACCCTCTCTCTTAATTAGCCTTGGGCTATTTCATAAGGGGCCTAACATCCTTAATGAACTTTCAAAGATGACTTGGATCCTTGCTTAGAGCAACCTTTGTGAAATCCCTCGCAAACTCCCCCTCGTAAGATCCTCTCTCTCTCTCTCCCTTTCTCTCCCTCTCCTCTAGGCTCTCTCAGGTCAAGATAATAGCAAAAGATGATCTCTTGGGTAGAATAAGAGGTCCTAAATAAAAGAGTTTCAGAAGAGCTCTTAATTTAAATAAACTAACTTTATCATCAAGGATGACATAAATATCATCCTGGCCGATCAGCAGAAATTTCTCTCAATCCATAGCGATATACTTATGAGGGCAGTTCATCTATGTGAACATTTTATTAGTATTGGGGCATGTTGCCCTTAAAGTTTCTACTTTACTTATATTTTAATTCTATGCAGGTATTATGGAAATGGGTGTAAATAGAGGGGGGTTGTAAATTTTTTTTGCAAATGCTACAGATTTTTTCCTTCTATAGTTATTAATCATTTTAATTTATATTATTTATCAATTGATACTAATTACAATATTCATAGTGATTGTTGTTGCTCATACTGATATTGATTGAATGATTATATGTATATTATTTATATTATTATGCATTGATAACTATTGTAGGTTTTTGTTACTTACTATGCTATTATCTCAATTTGTGATTTACATAATTTCAAGGAATGGTTAGGATCTAGTAGAGTGAGGTTGATCCAAATTGAGTGATTTACATATTGTATTTTTTATTATTTATTTATTTTTATAGACATGAATGTATAAGGATAGGCTGATGAAAAATTATATTATTATCATTTAGTTATAATTTTTGGGTATAAAAATAAAATTCATATGTGTGTGTATGTGTGTGTGTGTGTGTTTTGATATTATATTAAATGAAAAGAAAATATATTTTTATTGCATTTATCTAGTAATATAGATGTTATAAATAGCTCTACTATGTAATTAAAAGATTAAAAGTGATAATTCTTTCAAATTAGATTAGGGAATGACATATTATTTGTGAAAGGTTGTAGTCAATTCCCACCTTATGTAACCTTTGGCTATTAGGAATTATCCTAAAAAGTATGGACCCATTCCTGACTTCATCTCATGGTTCAATATGTTAGTTAACCCCCTTGGCCATTAATCAAAGAGGGTTTGACCAAGAGCAATTCTTAACATAAAACCTAAAACAAACACCCAAATGTAGCTATTTAACTTGTGACTAGAGTCTAAACACTCTTAATTGATTCAAGGTTGACTACTGGTTAAACCCCTCTGATTATGGTCAACCTAAGTTTGACATAAACCCTAAAAGTGAATCTTAAACCATTATGAAGAGCTAAAACTAATAATGTATCTTTAGTTTTAATTCAAAATGATTGTAATCCATATTAGGGTCATTTGGGTTTATGGTTGACCCATGGTTAAATTTTTTTACCATGGTTAACCCTTGGTAGACCCAAAAATCCTAAAAGGTAAGTTTAAACTCAACATTTAAACTTAATTGTGGAGCTTTTGCTTTGATTTAAATTGACTCTAGATCTTTTTTTTAGATTTTTAAAATCATACTTCACCAATGGCTAAACCCATTTTGATTGTAGGTGTTTAATTTACTATACCCCTAAAACCTATTCTAGAGAAAGACCTAACTCTTAAGCCTTGGCTTTATATCCAACTTGCTCTAATTCATTAAAGATATGTGTGATCATGTATAATCAATGGCCAAGCCTAGTTGACCATGACTAAGCCAAATAACAAAAATGCCCCTAAGATTCTTAATATACGTCCTTTATTTCAAAACAATAAGTTTTAGGATTAACATTATGTTAGACCTCGTTCCCTTACTGTTCCTCTCTGATTGGATTTTCCTCCCAGGATCGTACGGGACGATATTGAGATCGTCCAGGACGATCTGTACTGTTTAAAATACCGTCCTGAAAATAGTTCTAGGAACCGTCCAGGACGATAGATTTTGGTCTGATCGTCCCGGGACGATCTAGCGATCGGCCGGGCCGATCAGCCTTATGATATAAGAAAATCAGCTCGTTTTGAGGAGAGAGAAAATCATTTTATAAAATCAGATATTTTGAAGAGAGAGAAAGAGAGGAAAAGTAAAGGAAATCTTGGGTTTCGGAGGCTGCGGAGCGCTTTTCGTCCGACGCAGCTGTTGGGAAAAGTGAAGATCTAGTGGTAAGGACTCCGAATCCTATTTCTATTTTCAGAGATATTGAGTTTTGATCGAGTTGTGCACTATTTTGTGTTTTCGTAGTCGAATTTTGGACATGATTTTGATTTGACACAACTTTCACCGCACAACTTTTGGTATGTTATAGATATGACTATTGTACACGATTTGAGTATTTCCTACGACGATTTTATCGGTCAGAATTAATTCTACGTGATTTTAATTGAATAGAAAAATATCAGGACTTGATTTGATTTGGAATCTATAGAATAATAGTCTTGTATTGATGTCGTGATTATTCTACTGTAATTTGGAGAAATTTGGAATTTGTGCTTTTTGCAGGATTTTTGTGTAAATTTAATAGACTGCCATTACTCTGCCCGATTTTCGTATGATTTTCGAATTTTCTTAAATTGATAGATTGAATTGATATGTGCATGACTATTGATATGATTATTCTAGATTGCTGATTAATGATTATTGAGTTGATTATTAATTGATTATTGATTGATTCTTGAATTGACTATTGATACTGAAATACAAGTGGAACCTGGTTGAACGTTGGTTGGAGATTGATTGACCTGTACAGGATGGTGGGCCGACGAGCTCTCCTTTAAACCATTTATCATTGATATAACGATTGGGAGTCATAAGGGGTTTATAGATATGCCGACGGGCGGCCGACGGGCAATAGAGTGACGACTCTTTTTATTGAAACCAACGTATGGATATCTACAACAGCAATATGGATTCTACAACAGCAATATAGCCAGTTTTTTGTACTTGTTCAGTATTATTGTATTGAAATGCATGTTTACTGTATTGACGTACGGATTTATTGTTTTTTCCATTTCTGCTTTATTGATTTGATCGGATTTACTGTTTTGTACGGATTTATAGATTTCATTGATTGTCATTGAGCATGGATACTATTGATTATTGATATTGATATGGATAGAATGGATATAGATTTCGTATAGACTTATTGATACTATTGATTCTACATTGTATTGATTGCTACAATTGATTTATTAATAGGATAAATTGAGATTTATCGTATAATTTTTCTGATTGATTTTATCGACTTGATAGTATAGTTTTGATTTGATTTGATTGATTTATTTGACGGATTGAATTGACAGACGGATTGACTGATTTGACGGATTGATTGATTTTCTTCTGTGTACGGATTTCTTTGAGATTGACGTGGATTGATTGAGCTTGGTTTATTGATTTGCCTGCTGCTTCATTGACTGGTTTTATTGATTATGGAATTCCGTATTGCACAGATTTATTGACCATTGACTGATATGATTTGATTGACTGACATGCATATTGATAGCATCGCCGTGCTTTGATCTCAGTTATAGGTATTAGGTGACCTGCTGGGCTTTGTAAAGCTCATTATATGTGGTTGATATTTTCAGGTCAGGGCAAGGGAGCAGAATATAGGAATTGATCCGGATCTTCAGGTTTTTTTGTCTTTTGATGATTTTGATTCTTTTGTACTCAGGAAAGATTTCAGTACTGGTGATTGTAGTGTAGTTCCTGAGTATTGTACATGACCTTTTGAGAAATGAATCGACTTGTATATTGATGTTTTAAATTTTATAGATGTTTGATAGACCATTTAATTGAAGGTTTTAGATAGCTCTGATAAATTGTTTGAGAAATAGATTGACATTCTTTCCAAGTTAGATCTTGGGGCATGACAAGTCTTTTTGGTATCAGAGCAGTGTTATTGGAAGAATGGATTGTTACCAGAGTTGTAGGATTTGATTGAGAGTTGGGTAAAATGGGTAGGGTAGCTGTAAGAGCTTCATTGGCATACATCATTGCATGTGCGTATCATTTGTTCTGAATTGTGCAGGTGAAAAGATATGGATCCTCCGGCGGAATCCAGTATACCGAATGAGCAACACAGCGCAGCCCCAGTACCTTCAGAGAGTATGATGCAGTTGGCTACTGCGATTGCACATGTAATGGGCGATGCTCAGAGCAAAATGAGTGGGAGCAAAGAGGAAGAAGTGGATAGACACATGCAGATGTTTCATAAACTGAAACCTCCGCTGTTTAAAGGAGCTGTGGGACCTCAGGCTGCTGAAGATTGGATCCTGAGAGTGGAAAAGATTTTTGACAGCATGTAGTGTCCAGGAAATCAAAAAGTACCATTGGTTGTATTCCTGTTTGAGGGTGAAGCAGAGAGATGGTGGATTGGACAGCAAATAGAGAAATTCCAGGGGAAGACTAATGCTGAGATCACCTGGGACGAGTTCACTGCAGTGTTCAGGATGTGGTTTGTACCACCGTCAGCTCAGCGACAGATGCAGGAAGCTTTCATGAGATTGGAGCAAGGCCGCAAGTCAGTGATGTAGTACGAGGCCGAGTTTACTCCACTTGCGAGGTACGCTGCTCATTTGATTCCTACTGCCGAGGAAAAGTGTTATCGATTTCTGCAAGGATTGAATAGAGAGCTGAGACATCCACTAGTACCCTTCCGGATACATGAGTTTTCTGAGCTGGTGGAGCGGGCCCGATTGATAGAGATTGACTTGGCGACACCGGTATCGAGGTACGAGGATACCAGGAGGAGGAGAGATGAGGTACGATGAGATGATTCTGGTAAAGATAGAGATAGAGAGAAGAAAAGCAGATACGATAGTTCGAGGGGATCTGCATCGAGATCTGCATAGCGATCTGCAACGGTAGTATCGTCTGGTAGTTCTGGAGCGTGCATTCACTATGGTAGACGACATGCAGATTGGTGCTACCTGTTGACGGGGAAGTGCTTTCACTGTGGACAGCAAAGGCACAGAGCAGCAAATTGTCCTCAGAAAGGACTGGGTGGAAGGACTGATTCTAGCACGGGTACAGGACAGCAGAGGACTATTGGCTCGAGGGCTTATAGAGAGAGATCAGGGAACCGGATGGATGATAGAGCTGTTAGAGATCAGAGAGAGACAATTGCGCCACGACCTCCTGCACTTCCTCCAGTGGTGCCACGTGTTTACAGTCTACAGCATCATGCAGATCAACAACGATCAGAAAGTTCTACTGGTAAGATTTAATTGACTAACCGATTGATATTGACATTTGATCATGCATATTGACATTTGATTGATTGCATTGTGTGTTTTGTATGGATTTTGATGAGTTTTGATTTGGATTTGGATCGATTTATTTTGCGTTGTTTTTGTCTCGTACCTGTAGGGAAATGTCAAGACGACATTTTTCTAAGGTGGGGAGATTGTGATACCTCATTCCCTTACTGTTCCTCTCTGACAGGATTTTCCTCCGAGGATCGTCCGGGACAATATTGAGATCGTCCAGGACGATCTGTACTGTTCAAAATACCGTCCTGAAAATAGTTCTGGGAACCGTCCTGGATGATAGATTTTGGTCTGATCGTCCCGGGACGATCTGGCGATCGACCGGGCCGATCAGCCTTATAAATAAAATCTTCTCGTTTTGAGGAGAGAGAAAATCATTTTATAAAATCAGATATTTTGAAGAGAGAGAAAGAGAGGAAAAGTAAAGGAAATCTTGGGTTTCGGAGGCCGCGGAGCGCTTTTCGTCCAACGCAGCTGTTGGGTTAAAAGTGAAGATCTCGTGGTCGGAAGGACTCCGAATAGAAACTATTTATGTTTTCAGAGATATTTAGTTTTGATCGAGTTGTGCACTATTTTGTGTTTTTCGTAGTTTGTAAAATTAATTACTGTCGAATGATTTTGATTTGAGACAATGATGATTTTGATATGGAACTTGACACAACTTTCACTGAAATACGTATGGAATTGATTCTACTTTTGGTACATGATGTTATAATGATATGACTATTTTGTAATGTGCTCCGCAAGCTAAAAAAAAACAAAATGCGGAATTTAAAAGTGCGGAAAAAAAATAAGAACACAAGATTTATAGTGGTTCGGTCGACTAGACCTACGTCCACTCCTTGGAGGCACCCTCCAAGTATTGCACTACCAAACGTGACTCTCCTTTAGCCCCCACAGCTAGGCGGAGAAGCCCTCACAAGAAACTCCTTTTTGCCACCCCGGCAAGGCAGAGAACCTACCTCCTTTTGCTTCCTCCTGAAGCTGGCAGAGAACCACAACCAAAAGCAAAACTCCTTACCTCTACCGACCCTTCCACGGACGAGAAACTCCAGACGAAAGACAAGCAGAGCGATCCTTGAGCAACCCTTGTGAATCCCCTCACAAGCTCCCCCTCACAAGATCCTCTCTCTCTCCCTCTCTCTCTTTCTCTCCTCAAGGTCTTCTCAGGTCAAGGCAGCAGCCAAAAGGTCTCTTAAAACGTTGAAGAAGAGCTCTTTAAATAGAAGAGCTCAAGAGGAGCTCATTAATTGCAAGTAGCCGACTTTATCGTCCCGGCCGATATGGACATCGGCCTGGCCGATTAGTATAAATCAAAGAAGATCGGCCAGAGCATAGCCCTGGGAACAGTCCTGGACGATTGAAATTTGGCTTGATCGTCCAGGCCGATCTCAGGATCGTCCTGGCCGATTAGTTCAAATAAGAGTTAAATCGTCCTGAGCATAGCCCTGGGAACAGTCCTGGCCGATTGTAATTTGGCTTTGATCGTCCAGGCCGTTCTCACGATCGTCCTGGACGATATGATCGTATCAATCATCCTTAATTACTCCCTTGATTTCCTGATCAATTAAGGCATAATTTGGTAATTTCGTCCAGGCCGGTCCTGGAATCGGCCTGGCCGATAATTTAAAATTCAGTATGCCTAAACTGTCTAAGGCGGCTATCTCTTTCTATTTTGAGCTTATCGTCCTGGCCGATACACGTATCGTCCAGGCCGATAGTTAATGTCGGCTGCCTTAATAAAGAATCCTTAATTTAGACTTTCTGTTTTAAGCCGATCGTCCCGGACGATATAAATATCGGCGGGGCCGATGTGGAAAAAAAACAGAATTTCTAAGCCTCTCAAGTGTGTGTGTGAAGGGTTACTTAGCATCAGTCTTTTTGATTATTACAAGAAGACTCAAAAGGTGAAAAAATAAAATTACAGACTGACTCAACCCTAAACCTATGCGATCCTGGACTTGGCTTCCTCTTGATCGTCCGATCTTCGATTCCTGAAAAGTTAGAAGCAACAAGTAGTCCAAGAGAGATAGTGTTTGTCAATCATCAAAACATAAGCCATGAAAATAGTTTGCAACAATCTCCCCCTTTTTGATGATGGCAAAACACTACGAAAAAACCGATGGAAAAAAAAAATTCAGGATTGATGTAAAAAGGAATCTCATAAACTTCTCCCCCTTTTGACATATCAAAAAGGAGGATTCAAGAAAGTAGAGCGAAGAGACCCTTTTTTTTTTTTTTTTTTTTTTTTAAATCAAGGCATGAACATGATAGCATTCCATGTGATTGATTCAAAAATTTGTGAGTTAATGTGTTAATAAGCTCATCAATCTATAGAGTTAGAATATCCGATCATGGCTACCCTTAGCTCAGACATATTTTAGGGTAGAATTGTCTTTTGAAATCAATGACCTAACTCAAGAAATTAATTGGTTATGAGAAAAAAAGAATTTACTTATCACTTGACTTAAGAAAAACTATCTTCATACAATAATGAGGTAGAGTAAATTTATCACAATCGCAATTTAATCGAAGTCATGTCTTTGATAACCAACACTTCTAAGTTCTAAAAGATTTTTAAAAAGAGAGAGTAGCTTGTTTTGGAGTGGGCTCATTTTATGCCTCTTGACAATTGGTTGGCGCACTGCGCATCTTGTGATACACTTTGTGTATTCTATAATTTTCAATTTGGCGCTTTGCGCATCTTTTATTGGCATCATTGGCTTTTTTTTTTTTTTTTTGCAAGCTATAGTCTCTTTTATGATCTTTTAAAGACAAAGTTGTGAATAGATCTTCTCATATATTAGAGAATAGGAGCACTCTCTCTAACCAAAGGAAGAGTTATCACAAGCAGAATCAATAATCAAGGACAAGAGTAACGAGCAATTTTGATGTGAAAAAAAAAAACTTTAAACATTATAAGTATAAGATAGAGTTTTTTAAGCAAGTTTAAGAAAAGGATCTCAATTCCATAAACAATCTTTAACTTGAGAGAGATTTTTGATTAAAGAAGATAACTATGCCACTAAAATAGGTTAGAGAAAGAGACAATCACAAAATATTTCTACCATCTAAGAGATTGAGTAGATAAAAGCATATTGACTACAAATTCCCAAAAGCAAGGACAAGGATATATAATACCATATTAGCCATGATTTTGAAAACTAAGTAAAAAAAAAAAGAAAAAAAAAAAATAAAACACTCAAAAAGAACAAAAAACAGGAAACAAAAGTAAAAAAGAAAAAAAAAAATAAAAGGTTTCATGCATTTATATCAATCACACCCAACCTGGTCCTTAAAGAGCTGAAAGTATCGAAGGCCAGTGGTTTAGTAAAGATGTCTGCTAGTTGATTTTCAGTTGTCACATGGTGTAACTCAATGTCTCCCTTAGTCACATGATCTCTAATGAAGTGATGCCTAATGTCAATGTGTTTAGTCCTTGAATGTTGGATAGGATTCTTAGAGATGCATATGGCACTAGTATTGTCACAAAAGATTGAGATGGTACTTACATGTAATCCTAAATCCAATACCTGTTGTTTCAACCAAAGGACTTGGGCCACACAACTTCCAAGAGCAATGTATTCAGCTTCAGCAGTGGAAAGAGCAACAGAGTTTTGCTTCCTACTAGACCAAGAGACCAAAGATTGTCCAATGAATTGACAAGTTCCAGAAGTGCTCTTTCTATCCACCTTGCATCCTGCAAAATCAGAGTCAGAAAAACCAATTATCTCAAAAGAAGTGCTATGTCTAGGGTACCAAATCCCTAATCCTTGTGTCCCCAAAAGATATCTAAAAATTCTCTTAACAGCAGTCAAGTGGGACTCCTTAGGGTCAGCCTGAAACCTAGCACAAAGGCAAACACTAAACATGATGTCAGGTCGGCTCGCAGTCAAGTAAAGTAAAGATCCAATCATGCCTCTATACTTCTTCTGATCAACAGACTTACCACTTGGGTCCTTATCCAATGGAGCACTAGAAGTCATGGGAGTGTTAATTGGCTTGGCTTTGTCCATCTCATATTTCTTCAAAATGTCCTTTATGTATTTTGTTTGATTTAGAAAAGTTCCATCCTCCAATTGTTTTATGCTAAACCCCAAAAAGTAGGACAACTCTCCCATCAAACTCATCTCAAACTCTCTACTCATTGTTTTAGAAAAATTATCACACAAATTTTTATTAGAAGATCAAAAAGAGTATATCATCCACATAAATCTGAACAATGAGTAAATCATCTCCAACTCTCTTGAGAAAAAGGGTGGTGTCTACACTTCCCTTGACAAACTCCCTCTCTAGTAAGAATGTGCTAAGCCTCTCATACCAAGCTCTTGGTGCCTGTTTTAAACCATACAATGCCTTTTTTAATTTAAACACATGATTTGGAAATTGGGAGCTCTCAAAACCTGGAGGTTGTTCTACAAACACATCTTCTTTTTATCTCCCCATTTAAAAAGGCACTCTTGACATCCATTTGAAAAAGCTTAAATCCTTTATAACAGGCAAAGGCTAATAGCACCCTAATGGCTTCCAATCTAGCTACAGGAGCAAAAGTCTCTTCAAAGTCTATCCCTTCTATTTGATTGTACCCCTTAGCCACCAACCTTGCTTTATTCCTCACCACCACTCCTGAATCATTCACTTTGTTCTTAAAGACCCACTTTGTTCCAACTACACTTTGTCCTTTAGGTCTTTCCACAAGTTCCCAAACATCATTTCTAACAAATTGATTCAATTCTTCTTGCATTGCTAAAATCCAAAACTCATCAGAAAGGGCTTGGTTAATGGTGGTAGGTTCAGTCATAGAAATAAAGGCAGAGTGGTTCACCTCCTTCCTAAGTCCATGTCGAGTCTTAACTCCACTAGAAGGGTCTCCTAAGATCAAATCCTTGGGGTGACTTGTAGAGTATCTCCAATCTCTAGGCAAAGTGTGTGAAGTTTCCCCCCTTTCAACAAAGCTCTCTACTCCTTGGGTGACACCTTCTACTCCTTCATTACTTGGGTGCTCACACCCCTTCCCCAAATTCTCTACTCCACTAGTAATCTCTCCAATATCATCATCTTCTACTCCATGTTTCTTAGGCTCACACTCATCAAAAACTACATGGGTTGTCTCTTCCACCATTAGAGTTCTCTTGTTAAACACCCTAAAAGACTTCCCAACACTAGAATATCCCAAGAATACTCCCTCATCAGATTTAGGATCAAATTTTTTCCCAAGTGAGATTTCCCATTGTTGTGAATAAAAACCTTACAACCAAAGACATGAAGGTGGGAAAGATTGGGTGTCCTACCCTTAAGGATCTCATAGGGTGTCTTTTCTAATTTGGTTCTAACATTTACCCTATTCAACACATAACAAGCTGTGTTAACCGCTTCAGCCCAAAAGTATTTTGGAAGTGAATACTCCGCAAGCATGGCTCTTGCGGCTTCTACCAAGGTCCGGTTCTTCCTTTCAGCTACCCCATTCTGCTGAGGGGTCCTAGGAGCTGAAAAATTGTGACTAATCCCCTTGTCCTCACAAAAATCTCCAAATCTTTCATTTTCAAATTCTCCTCCATGATCACTATGGATGGTCAAAATCTCACAACCTAGCTTCTTCTGAATCCAAGTAAAAAAAGTTCTAAACTCCTCAAAAGACTCATTTTTATGTGAAAGAAATCTAGTCCAAGTGAACCTCGAGTAGTCATCAACAATCACAAAACCATAAACTTTCCCTCCCAAACTAGCCGTGCTAATGGGTCCAAACAAATCCATGTGAAGGACTTCTAAAGGTCTAGAGGTGCTAATGTCCTTGATGGGGTGAAAAGTGGAGTGGACTTGCTTTCCTAGTTGACAGGCATCACAAAGGTGGTCTTTTGTAAACTTAAGTTTGGGGACACCTCTAACTAGGTCTTTTTGGGTCACTTTCCTAAGAGTTTTCATACTTGCATGACAAAGCCTCCTGTGCCACAACCAAGAATCATCAATCACAGTTTTTAAGCAAAAAGAAGCAGCACATTCAATGTTATTTAAATCAAGCATGTAGACGTTGTTGATCCTCTTTCCCTGCACAATAGTGTTGTTACTTAAACTTACAATGCATGAATCCGTAAAGAATTGTACGATGAAGCCTTTGTCACAGAATTGACTGATGCTGAGCAAGTTGTGCTTTAATCCATCTACAAGCAGAACATTTTCAATCATAAGGTTCTTGGAATTACCAATTATACCTGCTCCTACCACCTTCCTGGTGGTGTTGTCTCCAAGGGTAACCTTGCCTCCAGTCCTGGACTCGAGTACAACAAACTGGCTAGCGTCACCAGTCATATGTCGAGAGCATCCACTGTCCAAGTACCACATACTCTCACGAGGTCTTTTGTGAGAGCCTTCCTGCAAAAATTATGAAATGTTAGTTTTAGGAACCCAAGCAGGTTTGGGTTCCTTCTTATGAAGAGAAGAATGCAATGCATGTGTGGTATGCTGTGGATTATGCACCTTAGGTTTCCACACCCAATGTGTACTATGGTGAATTGTGCAAGTGTGTGAAATATGTCCTAGCATGCCACATGAAAAAAACATCTAACTCCAGGAAAGGGATTTCTTAAATGATTTGAGTTATAATGCCTCTTCCTAGGTTTTGGCAATTGATCAAAAGTAGAAGTCATCCGATTTTTCTTATATGCTTCTAAATCATTTTGAATTTTCAAATTTGTGCTTTTTAAAACTTCATTTTCAATCCCCAAATTTTTCTCTTTCTCCTTAGACTTCTTAAAATCTGATTCAAGTGATGCGTGTGATATTTTTAATGCATCAAGTTCTTCAACTAACTCATCATGATTTTTATTTAATTCATCAAATTCATCAAGTAAAGTCATGTGATTTGAATCAATTGTTTGATGATCTTTAATCAAAATTTCATGCTCTTTTTGTAGATTTAAAAATTCTAGTTTCAAGCTAGCATGAGTTTTCTTTAGTTTTCTATATGATGCATGAATTTTTTTCTGAAACTTCAAGAAGTTGATCGTAGGAAAGTTCACATACCTCTTCTTGATCGCTTTGGTCTTTTCCCATGAAACACAAGTTTGTAGTTTCTTCCTCTGATTCAGTCTCAGAGGAGTCAGTACCAGATTCTGCCAAAAAGCTCCTTTGGTTTTTCTTCTTGTCCTCCCTAGACTTATCTTTCTTCTCTCTTCTTCCTTTGCTTGATTGATCTCTAAGTGTAGGGCATTCAGTTCTCACATGTCCAGGTTTCCTGCATTCAAAACAAACAACATCAGAAGATCCTTTAACATATTTGTGATCCTTACCTTTCCTCCAATTTTGATGATGCCTATGTTTCTTCCTTAGAAAGCTTTTGAATTGCCTTGTGATGAAGGCAACTTCATCGCTCTCAGACCCGGAAGATTCAGAATCCGATTTGTGCGCCTTCAGTGCGATTGTTTTCTCCTTTTTCTTCTCACCTGCATCAAGATTTCTTTGATTCACACCTTGCTCGTAAGCAATGAGTGACCCAAGTAAGTTATCAATGGAATAAGTATTCAAATCTTTTGATTCAGTGATTGCAGTTATTTTTGCATCATAAGACGAAGGCAAGCATCTCAAAATCTTGTTAACTTTTTCATAATTCGAAAGCTCTTTTCCTAGTGCATGCAGTGAAGTAACAATCTGAGTAAACCTAGTGTACATGTCAGAAATCGATTCATGAGGTTTCATACGAAAAAGTTCGTAAGTCATGCAAGAGAAAGTTCAAACGGGTTTGCTTAACTTCATTAGTACCTTCATAGGTGATGCATAATTTATCCCAAATCTCTTTACCAGTTTTGCAAGTTGAAATACGCATGTAATCTTCAGATTTCAAAGCACAGAAAAAAAACAGTTCAAACATTTTGCATTTAACTGAGCCAAATCACGTTCATCGAAAGTCCATTCAGTAAAAGCAACTTCAGTTTTAATACCATTAATTTCACGAGAAGGTGGAGAATAACCATCTTGAATAAGCATCCACATGCGATAATCAGTAGATTGTAAAAACGTTGACATGCGGGTTTTCCAAAAATCAAAAGGTAAGTTGTCAAATAGAGGAGGTCGTGTAATCGAATAACCTTCAGTAGTGTTTCTATTTCCTATGTTAGCCATGGATCAAATTCAAAAAGTTTTCAAACTTAATTTTTCGAATCCCGCTCTGATACCACTTGAAAGTTCGTTCGGGATGTTAAGCCCTATGAACTTAGTCCCAAGCTAACCAAGAGGGGGGGTGAATTGGTATTTTTAAAAAATTCTTAAGACAAAGAAATAAATTCTCAAACCAAATCACACCACAAAAAAAAAAAACAAAATGCGGAATTTAAAAGTGCGGAAAAAATAAGAACACAAGATTTATAGTGGTTCGGTCGACTAGACCTACGTCCACTCCTTGGAGGCACCCTCCAAGTATTGCACTACCAAACGTGACTCTCCTTTAGCCCCCACAGCTAGGCGGAGAAGCCCTCACAAGAAACTCCTTTTTGCCACCCCGGCAAGGCAGAGAACCTACCTCCTTTTGCTTCCTCCTGAAGCTGGCAGAGAACCACAACCAAAAGCAAAACTCCTTACCTCTACCGACCCCTTCCACGGACGAGAAACTCCAGACGAAAGACAAGCAGAGCGATCCTTGAGCAACCCTTGTGAATCCCCTCACAAGCTCCCCCTCACAAGATCCTCTCTCTCTCCCTCTCTCTCTTTCTCTCCTCAAGGTCTTCTCAGGTCAAGGCAGCAGCCAAAAGGTCTCTTAAAACGTTGAAGAAGAGCTCTTTAAATAGAAGAGCTCAAGAGGAGCTCATTAATTGCAAGTAGCCGACTTTATCGTCCCGGCCGATATGGACATCGGCCTGGCCGATTAGTATAAATCAAAGAAGATCGGCCAGAGCATAGCCCTGGGAACAGTCCTGGACGATTGAAATTTGGCTTGATCGTCCAGGCCGATCTTAGGATCGTCCTGGCCGATTAGTTCAAATAAGAGTTAAATCGTCCTGAGCATAGCCCTGGGAACAGTCCTGGCCGATTGTAATTTGGCTTTGATCGTCCAGGCCGTTCTCACGATCGTCCTGGACGATATGATCGTATCAATCATCCTTAATTACTCCCTTGATTTCCTGATCAATTAAGGCATAATTTGGTAATTTCGTCCAGGCCGGTCCTGGAATCGGCCTGGCCGATAATTTAAAATTCAGTATGCCTAAACTGTCTAAGGCGGCTATCTCTTTCTATTTTGAGCTTATCGTCCTGGCCGATACACGTATCGTCCAGGCCGATAGTTAATGTCGGCTGCCTTAATAAAGAATCCTTAATTTAGACTTTCTGTTTTAAGCCGATCGTCCCGGACGATATAAATATCGGCCGGGCCGATGTGGGCAAAAACAGAGTTTCTAAGCCTCTCAAGTGTGTGTGTGAAGGGTTACTTAGCATCAGTCTTTTTGATTATTACAAGAAGACTCAAAAGGTGAAAAAATAAAATTACAGACTGACTCAACCCTAAACCTATGCGATCCTGGACTTGGCTTCCTCTTGATCGTCCGATCTTCGATTCCTGAAAAAGTTAGAAGCAACAAGTAGTCTAAGAGAGATAGTGTTTGTCATGACGTACAGATTTATTATTTTATCGATTTCTGCTTTATTGATTTGATTGGATTTACTGTTTTGTATGGATTTATATATTTCATTGATTATCATTGAGCATGGATACTATTGATTATTGATATTGATATGGATAGAATGGATATAGATTTTGTATAGACTCATTGATACTAAGTATTCTGCATTGTATTGATTGCTACAATTGATTTATTGATAGGATAGATTGAGATTTATCGTATCATTTTTCCGATTGATTTTATCGACTTGATAGTATAGTTTTGATTTGATTTAATTGATTGATTTGACGGATTGAATTGACGAATGGATTGACTGATTTGACGGATTGATTGATTTTCTTCTGTGTACGGATTTCTTCGAGATTGACGTGAATTGATTGAGCTTGGTTTATTGATTTGCCTGCTGCTGCATTGATTGGTTTTATTGATTATGGAATTTCGTATTGCACATATTTATTGACCATTGACTGATATGATTTGATTGACTGACATGCATATTGATAGCATCGCCGTGCTTTGATCTCAATTATAGGTATTAGGTGACCTGCTGGGCTTTGTAAAGCTCATTATATGTGGTTGATATTTTCAGGTCAGGACAAGGGAGCAGAAGATAGGAATTGATCCGGATCTTCAGGTTTTTTTATCTTTTGATGATTTTGATTCTTTTGTACTCAGGATAGATTTCAGTACTGGTGATTGTAGTGTAGTTCCTGAGTGTTGTACATGACCTTTTGAGATATGAATCGACTTGTATATTGATGTTTTAAATTTTATAGATGTTTGATAGACCGTTTAATTGAAGGTTTTAGATAGCTCTGGTAAATTGTTTGAGAAATAGATTGACATTCTTTCCAAGTTAGATCTTGGGGCATGACACATTACACTCAAGGGATCTTAACTTACCCTTGGATTATTTGGAATCATTAATAACCTTTGTCAAACCCATTTGACCCTGGGTGGCAAAAAATGATGAAGTTTCCTACCACCACTATAAAGCTGCATAAAGCACACCCTCTAAGATGTTAGTTCAAGAATTAATCTAATATTAGTTATTAGATCACTTGTGACACTACTCTTCAACTCCTTCTCACCATTATATTTTTGTTTAATAGTGAGCTGCTTCATAATTTTTTGCAAGCCTTATAATTAATGTTAACCACACATCCTTTAAATTTTATGTCTATAGAATTCCTATACAAATCACGTATCAGGACTTTCATAAAATTCTTCAAGTATCCACAATTATCACCAAACCTTAAACTATAGCCCATGCTAATGATTACAATTGGCCTCAGGTCAATCTCATACTTAGGAATATCGCCCTGAACCATCACCATCCATTAGTTAGAACTTTAGTCATAAATGTTAAATTTTCTAGCACATCCTTAGAATATTTTTTATCCCCAAAAATGGTGATATGGTTAACATTACACCACTTTTATTTAAAATTGCATATATTTGTATGACCTATACTGAATTTAATATAATAGACAAGGTTATCTAATGTATTAAAAACCTAACCACTATTATAAAACCTAGGACAGTGATAAGTATAAATTTTGTACTATTTATTATGTTTGAATTTTTGTGAAAATATGTTATTTTTAAACAGGAGAAACTCAAACATGGTGAAAATTATAAAGGAATGGGTAGCATCACAATGCTAGAGGAAGCTATATCATTGTGCTCAATTCAACACCATTGAAGAGATGATTATTAAACATTATAATGATGTACTCTATATTTATGAGCACTGTAGTGGCATAATAGTCAGCGTCGTAGCATTTGAGGCACCACTGCATCAAAAAATTTGCTTAGTAGCAATGGGGTCTCAAAAAAATGAATGTCACGATGCCACATATTTCAATGCCATAGTGCCATTTTATCCGTTCGGGCACCGCAGTGGTCCAATTTTCATAGCATTGTGATGTTGTAGTTATAACTTCCAAGTGACACATCGTTGAAGTGAAAAGATGCATATGTTCACTTGATAACCATTCAACATCATCAAATCCTACAACCGAGCAAACATTTTAGTGCTAAGGTGCAAGCACTCTTTCGAGCGCCATAGTGCCATACACCTTTTATGTGTTTTCCTATAAATAGATATTATATTCTATTTGAGAGGGAGTTCAGCTACTTGTATAAAAACTAGTTTTTTTATTTGTGATTTGCTAGTTCCCTCCTAGAATAAAAACTAAGGGAGGTTATAAAAGTATATAATATAATCTATTAGAGTATTTAGCCCGTGTTTGTTGAAAAAACTCTATAAGTTAAGGGATAATGAGTGCAGAGCAGATACTTTGATCTTACATGGTGATAAAATTTCACTATTTTTCTTATTTTTTATTCTTCTATGCATACAATAAAATTAAGTTTACTTGTCATTTATTCTATGTCTAACTAGAACTCTTACTTGGGATTGATTATATAAAAAAAATATTAAGTACTAAGGAAGACACTTGTACTTTAAATAATTAATGAAGTTCTCATTTAATTCATGTTCTTCATTTAATATACTTAGTGGTCATGTGTGCAGTTAAAACACAGTGTGATGTATAGCCTCAATAGAGGAATGCAAGAACAATCATAAATATTGAGATAAAATATTGGCATAACTAAACATAGGATGTTTTAATATTCTATATTCTTAAGAAGATATTATAATTGAAGGAGGTCAGCAGATATCCATTTTACCCCTATAAGCTTGATAGAGATATAGGAATGTACATGCTCTGAATCAATCTACAATTAAGAGTCTTACAATGAAAAAAACATGATATTTATATTCATCAATCCAAAATATTTTATTTAATATTATATCAATTATTATTATCAAGTGATAAATATTTCAAAATTTTCATTTTTATTTCAGTAGGATAAATTAAGCATTAAGAGGAAGAAATAATAATTTTAATGTAAGTATGCTTAACAATTTCTCGTGCATCGACACTCTACTTAATCACTTTATTACTTAATTCAACATGTATACTTATGAACATTTAAGCAAGCATCCATTATTAACATATCAAGGAAAATCTAAGCATACCTTAGCATTGATAGTACAAATATTTAATACAAATTCAATAACAAAGTCTTGTTTTTTTATACACATAAGTTTACCCCAGTCAAGTTTTTTTGCGCCATTATTGGGGAAGTAATTTTCTTATTTAATATTTTAACAATATTATTGAAACAAGTGTATATTTAAACCTACTTGTATCTTATATCTTATTTTTCTTATTATTTTTTATTATTTTACTTATTTATTATTGTGTATTCATTATTGCATGCTTAGTAAATCTAGAAAGGAACCATAGTTAATTAATTTTGAGATAGAAAGGACACTTTAAAAATTATAAAAACAAGAAAAAAAATGAAAATGACTGAAACAATACCAAATCAAGATCAATCTAAACCTCATAGGGATCATGCTAAGCTTGTTGAATATAGAATTCATCAGAGTATCAATAGTCCTACTATCTAAGCTAATGAATTTTAATTAAACCCATCATAATTTAGATGGTTCAAAATTCCTAATATAGGAGAACTCCTATTGAAGAAATAAATTTACAGTTAGATAGTTCTCTAGGAATCGGCATAACATTTAAGTATAATGGTTCCACTGATGATGGTATTGGGTTTAGATTGTTTCATTTTCTCTAAGTTACAAGGAGATGATATGGTTGAATTCTTTACCCCCAAGCTCCATAATCAATTGGAATGACTTGGCTTACAAATGCTTTGCTAAATATTTCCCACTTTTAAAGACTATAATATTTAGACATTATATCACACCTTTTACCTTGAAGGAGAATCAATTTATGAAAGTTGAGAGAGATTTAAGAAAATGTTGGGAAATGCCCTCACCACGCCTTACCTGACTGGTTGGTTATTCAAACCTTTTTTAATGGATTAGTTGGATCTCTTATAGTAATCAAAGATTCTACAACTAGAGAATCTTTAATGTTTAAGTCATTTGATGAAACATATGGATTAATAGAGGGAATGACAACTAATAATTTATGGTGGTCCACTAATAGGATAAATCCTAAAAGAATAGCTGTAATTTATAAATTAAATACATTGTCAATTTTAACTGCTCAAGTTGCATCAATTTCTTAGAAATTGAGCATAATAGAAAATAATTTAGGATTAGTATCCAAATTATCTATGCAATTGAAAAATCAAAATTTAAATTCTAATGGGGGTAATAATGTTCAAAAGGATTGAAAATATTAATCTAATTAGAAAATAAAATAATCTTTACTCTAATGCATATAATCTAGGTTTGAGGAACCATCCTAATTTTAATTGGTTAAATAACATTTGTGATAATAATCTTTAGAATTCAGGTCAAAATAATGAAGATAGAATTTGGAACAATCCTCAACAACCTATTTTTAATCATAGACCTTCAAATCTTCTAGGATTAATCAAAATAATCAAGTTTGAAATATAAACTTACTTTTGAAAGAGGTAGTGATGTAGTTAGGAACTCAATTGCAAAGTCAAGCTGCTTCTATTAAAATTTTGGAAACTATATTAGATCAGCTTAAGATTTCAGTTAGTAGTAATCTTCTTGGATCATTACATAGCATTATTGAAGTTAATCCAAAGGAGAAAGAAGTGGATAAACAGTTGGAGTGGTAGTCTTAAACCCAAGACAAATTGATAAGTCTATGCAAGTATGAGAAAGAGGTGGATTTTGGATAATGTAGATAAAGATGGTAAATGCAATATCAAGAATGTGGTTTCTAATGAAGATCAAGATTTATTTGTTGTGGGTGAAAATGGTGTATTGGAAAAGGTGGGTGATGCTCAAAATCATTCTATTTATGGCTCCTTAGTTAATCAAGAAATCTAGGATCATAATATGGATGAGAAAGAAGTGTTACAAGAAAATGACCTAAATGATTGTGCTATTAATCAAGTTAGTGAAGATAAGTGTGAAAGTGAATCCACATACTCTTAAAAAAAAAAATTTTACTGATGGGGATAAGGTTGATGATATGAAAGAAGGAGAAATTGAATCACACGATCCTTCTACTCCCAAGGATGGTCTTAAGGCTCCACTAATAACGCTTTCTCACCTCCTATTGGAAAGGCTAACATTAGTAAGGAAGGTTTTACTTCTTCTTTAAAAAAAAGGGTAAGAATAAGCATAACATGTCTGACATTACCCCAAGGGTCACTAGAGCTTCTAACCAATCTTTTAATGGTTAATACTATCATTTGGAATATTAAGGGGTGTGGGCAACTCTCTATCAAGGATAGGGTTAAAAATTTGTGTAGAATTTATGACATCCACTTGCTTGTTTTAATTGAGCCTTTAGTTTCTACTACTAATTTGGTTTCTGTTCACTATAAGTTAGGTTTTGTTTTTTCTTTTGGCAATTAAACTAATAAAATTTAGATTTTTTGGAAACACGTTATTTCTTTATATTATATCATAGATTTTCCTCAATTGATTCATACTAACATTACTTTTAATAAAGTATCTTGTTATGCTTATTTTGTTTATGCTTCTTATTCTAGGTTAGAGAGGAAAATTCTTTGGAATCAACTCACTGATTTCTCCGCTTCTGTTAATGCCCCTTGGTTAGTTGGAGGGGATTTTAACTGTATTACTAATTCTTTTAAAAGATTTGGAGGTAAGCCTCCTAATTATTATGCAATGGAGTATTTTAATGATATGATTATGAATTGTAACCTTCATTATATTAGTTTTACATGGAATAAGGGTACTATGTGGAAAAGATTAAATCACATTCTTTTTAATGACTATTGGCTTTCTTCCTTTCAATCGAGTCATATTGATCATTTAACCAAAACTTTATATGACCATTATCCTTTGCTGTTAAGCATTAATAGGAATAGTAGAAATAATTTTCAACCCTTTAGATTCCAAAATATGTGACTGCTTGATGAAAACTTTTTACAGATTGTGCAAAGTAACTTGTGTGCCCCCCTTTTCCCTTATGATAATGTTTTTGTTATGATTAGGTTTTGGTTTAAACTGAAAAGACTTTAAGCAAAAATTATCTTGGTAGAATAAATGCATCTTCAAGAACATATTTACTAGCATTATGTTTGCTGAAAAAGATGTTGAAAATGTTGATATGGTCTACATGCAGAATTCATCCTTTGACAACTTAGCCACTCTCAACGACATGAAGACTATTTTGTTCAAACATTAGGAAAAAGAAGATGCTTATTGGAGGAAAAAAGTCGCTTCTAAATTTCTTGTGGAAGGTGATTGCAATACAACTTTCTTTCATAATATTGCTAATCACAATAAAGTTGGTAGGCAAATTCATAAGATAACCTCCCCTAATGTTAATGTCATTAAAACTCTGATTTAATTGTTTCCTCGGGTGTTGAGTACTTTGATAATGCTTTAAATAAAAACATTTGCCCATATTTTAACATTGATTTCTCATGTATTCCTTTTCTTATTTCTGTAGAGGATAATTTGTTAACTAAAACTCCTTCTGAGAAGGAAATTTGGTAAACTTTGAAACATAAGAACTCTGATTCGGTTGCCAACACTGATGGTTTTCTACTAAGTTTTTACAGAATACTTGTCTTATTATTAAAGAGGACCTCGTCAATGCTAAGTTGGATTTTTTTAGGGGAAATCCTATATATAAATTCTTTAATTCTACTTCTATAGTTTTAATTCCCAAATCCAATAACATTAATTTTTGGAATGATTATCATCCCATTAGTTTATGTACTTTTGGTAATAAACTTATTAGCAAATTTATTATGGGGAGGCTTATTTTAATTCTTCCTAAGATTATTTCTTTGGAATAAACTAGTTTGGTGAAAGGTAGATCTATATTTGACAATGTTTTACTCGCTCAAGAATTAGTTCATGATTTGCATACTAAAGTTTTAGGTGACAGTATTATTTTCAAAGTTCATATTACTAAAGCATATGGCAATCTTAATTGGGAATTTCTTTATACTATTTTAAATATTTTTTGTTTCAATATTCATTTCATTAATCTTATTAAAACTATCATAGAACATTTTTACTTTTCTGTTATTATTAATGGTAAGTCTCATGGATATTTCAAATCTTCTCATGGTTTAAGACAAGGGGATCCTCTATATTCTACTCTTTTTATTATTTCTATGGAATTCTTATCTCGTGGTATTAGTAATATTTTAGGATTCATCCTACTTTACAATTTAGAACGGGCGGGGGTTTTCCCATTACCCATTTGAGTTTTGTAGATTATTTTATTATTTTATTTAATGACTTTATTAAAATGCTTAATATTACGTTCAAATTTCTTAATTTATTTTAGCATGCTAGTGTTTTAATTTTTAACCCTTCAAAAAGCTATTTTATTCCTTCTAAGTATATATCTTATATGCGGGTTACTAGTATTGAAGGAAAATTTGGTTTTAAAAAGAGCTGCTTACCTCTGAAGTATTTGGGTACTCCTCTTTATAAGGGTAACAAACAGTCACTTTTATTTGATGATATTTTCATGATTATTCATAAGAAACTTTCTTCTTGGGCTTTTAATTTTCATTCTTTTGGAGGTAGGCTTATTATTATTAAACATATTTTGTATTTTATTCCCATTTACTTGATGCATACTATGTGTCCTACTTTAAATATTTATAGCACAATGGAGATTTTATTTAGCAATTTTCTTTGGGGTGCTAAAGATGGTAAACATGCTATGTTATAGGGTTCTAGGAGTAATTATTCAGGGACTATATATGAGGGAAGACTTGGCTTTAAAACTTTCACGGATATGACCAAGACCTATAACCATAAACTGTAGTTTACCTCTAGAGCTAAAACAAGTTTATGGGCCAAGTTCATGATTTCTAAATATTTTGTTTGAATCATCATTTGAATTGTATTTTCAATTAAGGGGACTCCTTTAATTGGAAAAGATTTTGTAACGATCATGATTTCATATGTACAAATAGTGTAAAACTATTACATATGAACTCTTATGTGCATTGGGACGAGGTGACTTCATACCCGATCATCATCATGTACGAACAATATTCATCCAGTACAAATAGTTATTTTAAAGTCACGCTGAAATATAACTGCAGATGATCCATATGATAACATCATCCTGGGATGAATGTTCATGTTCGTCTTGACAAACAACACAAACCTTGAAACCCGAGAAGATCGTCCTGGCATGAATGGTGTGTTTCGTCTGGATGAACTGTTCAAAATGAGAATCCCGAGGACATCATCCAGAGACAAATTGAGTATTTTGTTTGGACGAACAATTCAGAGTGAGGATCCATAGGAGATCGTCCTGGGATGAATTGGGTATTTTATTTGGATTATCCGTTCAGAGTGAGGATCCCAAGGACATCGTTTAGAGACGAAGTGAGTATTTTGTTTGGATGATTAGTTTAAGTTATGAATCCAGATAAGATCGTCCTAGGATGAATGGACCATTTCTTCTGGAGAACATTTCAAAGTGAGAAATTAGAGGACATCATCCAAGGATGAATTTGGCATTTCGTCTGGACGATCAGGACTTAGAAAAATTTCTTCACTTTCCTGTTCGTTCCATTGTTCCCCTAGGGGTATAACTGATTTGATCATCCCATACGAATAATGTTCGTGCAGTATGATCAATAAAAAAAATTGACCTTTTAAAGATCTCCCTCAGTGTGTGTGTGTGTGCTAGGTTGCTCAATTTCAATCATACTCTTTCTGACACAAAAAAGTGAAAAATACATACTTCAAGTTACAAAATATGATATGCTAAATTTGATTTGAAGTCTTCAGTAGTCTGGAGTACGATTATTCTGAAATATTAGTCCATACAAGAGCAAACATAATTCTTTTAAAAAGTGTTAGGAGAAAATAATAATTGGAACAATAATATTTGGAATCATAAAAACTATACAAGTTGCAAGAATGTAAAACATATAGATAGCAACTCTCTTAATAATATCCCTCTAAATCTTTCTAAAATCTGAAAGTTCGTTCGGGATGTTAAGCACTATGAACTTAGTCCCAAGCTAACCAAGAGGGGGGGTGAATTGGTATTTAAAAAAAAAATCTTCACAAAGAAAGAAAATCACAAACCAAATCACACCATAAGAAATTAATGCGGAAATAAAAAGTGCGGAAGCAAAAATAAGAACACAAGATTTATAGTGGTTCGGTCGACTCGACCTACGTCCACTCCTTGGAGGCACCCTCCAAGTATTACACTACAAAACGTGACTCTCCTTTAGCCCCCACGGCTAGGCGGAGAAACCCTCACAAGAAACTCCTTTTTGCCACCCGGCAAGGAAGAGAACCTATCTCCTTTTGCTTCCTCCTTAAGCTGGCAGAGAACCACAACCAAAAGTAAACTCCTTACCTCTACCGACCCTTCCACGGACGAGAAACTCCAGACGAAAGACAAGCAGAGCGATCCTTGAGCAACCCTTGTGAATCCCCTCACAAGCTCCCCCTCACAAGAGATCTCTCTCTCTCTCCCTCTCTCTCTTTCTCTCCTCAAGGTCTTCTCAGGTCAAGGCAGCAGCCAAAGGTCTCTTAAAAAAATGTTGAAGAAGAGCTCTTTAAATAGAAGAGCTCAAGAGGAGCTCATTAATTGCAAGTAGCCAACTTTATCGTCCAGGCCGATATGTACATCGTCCTGGCCGATCAGTACAAATCAAAGAAGATCGGCCAGAGCATCGCCCTGGGAATAGTCCTGAACGATTGAAATTTGGCTTGATCATCCCGGCAGATCGTAAGATCATCCTGGCCGATTAGTTCAGATCATAGGCAAATCGTCCTGAGCATCGCCCTGTTTTTGACCTGGCCGATATTTATCGTCCTGAAGCAACTCAAGGATTTTGAATGGATCATCCTGGCCGATCCTGCGATCGTCCAGGATGATATGATCGTGTCAATCATCCTTAATTACTCCCTTGATTTCCTGATCAATTAAGGCATAATTTGGTAATTTTGTCTAGGCCGATATGGGGATCGACCTGGCCGATAATTTAAAAATACAGTATACCTTAATTGTCTAAGGCGGCTACTTCTTTCTATTTTGAGCTTATCGGCCTGGCCGATACATTTATAGTCCAGGCCGATATGTTAATGACGGCTACTTTAATTAAGAATCCATATTTAGACTTTCTGTTTGAGCTGATTGTCCAGGACGATATGAAATATCGGCCTGGCCGATGTGGGAAAAAAATAGAAATTCTAAGTCTCTCAAGTGTGTGTGTGTAGGGTTACTTAGCATCGGTCTCTTTGACCATTACAAGTAGACTCAAAAGAGAAAAACAAAAATATAGACTGACTCAACCCTAAACCTACGCAATTCTGAACTTGGCTTCTTCTTGATCGTCCGATCTTCGATTCCTGAAAAGTTAGAAGCAACAAGCAGTCCAAGTAGTGTTTGTCAATCATCAAAACACAAGCCATGAAAAATTAGATTTGCAACAATCTCTCCCTTTTTGATGATGGCAAACACAAGTAGGAAAATTTAAAAAAAAATAGGTTTCATTTAAATTTCAAAACTTACAAACCAAAAACCCAACAGCTTTTTCCTACACCCTACTTCCCCTTTTTTCATCACAAAAAGAGGGTCCAGAAAAAAAAAAAAAAAAACATCACAAAAGACTAACAAGCACACTACAAAAAGACAGGAAATAAACAAAAAGTACAGACTAAAAAACGAGGGATCCAGATCATCAGATGGAGGTGGTGGAGGTGGCTGCTGAAAGTAGGTGGCAAGTGTGGTGAACTGAGTATTGAACCAGGTGATGTCCTGATCATGCTGCTGCTGCTGTTGAGTAAGAAAACTGTCAAATCGGGCTAAATCCTCAGCGCGGTGCTGCTCGTAGCGGACAATGTCCTCTGAGTGTTGCTGCTCCTGAGCAACAACGTAGGCATCAAACCGAGTATCCCAACGATCAAACCTCTCAATCAACTGATCAAATGGTGAGTGCTGGTGGAGAGGGACAGGATCAGGAACGGGAGCGGGAGCCTCCTCCTCTCTAGCCCCCCGACCTTCCCCATCTCCTAGGTGGAGATGAGTACTATGAAGTGCAGTGAAGGAATTGTTTGAGTAGAAAGGAGGGTGAAGGTCAGGACTAGCAGGATATTGGAGATTGTATTTGGTTTCAAGGACATAGGCTATGATGTGTCCTAAGGCTAGATTGGGCTTTCTCTTATGGCCTGGATCGCGAATTGTGGTTAGGTGATCGATGTAGCGAAAGAGTAGATCAGTGGCATTGAATTCTCTTTGGGCCAGAATGTAGAAAGTAGTGAGGGAAAGTAGCGGTGTGATGTGGATCCGGTCCCCGGCTTTTGGAATTATGGAGGTGCGAAGGACATGTTGGATAATCCTAGCATCTTTGACTAAATAGCTAGTCTCTCCAACATGGAAAGGTGCATTGGTCTGGCGAAGGAAGTGATTTGCCGTGGACCAGTCAAAATCAGGATCAGAGGCTATTAGGTGCAGCTTATCCCCGGTGGTGGATAGCTGTAAAAGATCAACACAATCCTGATATGTGATTTCGACAGGGCGTCGATTCACATAGGAGGTCAGGGCTGTGAAGGAGCGGTTAATGCGCAGGCTGGCATAAAATTCATAGAGGAGTTTGGAAGAGAAAGGGACGGCGAGAGTGAGTATAAAACAAAGAGAGGTGTGGGCAAAAAGATCCATTACCGAATATGAGAGATGGGTAGGATTAATTGTCCGGGAGAGGGTGATGCTACACTCTTTGTAGCGACGGTAGGCAGCCTGATCTTCTGCCTCCCTGAATCGAGGATCCAAAGTCGACCTCGAAGAACTCCCAGACGCCTGACGAACATGCTTCCACCAGCCATAGAAGAAGGTTTTAACAAGAAAACACAAAGGAAGAAGAGTGGAGGGTGAGAAAATATGGCTGGAATTGGCATGTATTTAAAGAAACAACCAGATTATCCTGACCGATCGAAGCATTGTCCAGGCAGATAGGGCAAAATAATTGCGTACAGGCCGATTGGTCAAAAAGGCGGTCAGATATCGGCCAGGCCGAATAGACACAGGCGATCGGCCTGAGGAGTCAGGCCGAACGACCGTTGAAAAAGCAGGTCGTCCGGGCAGATTAGGTGTATCGTCCAGGACGATGCACAATAATTGATCGTACCGGCCGAAGTTAAAACATTTTAAATTCTTGCCACGTGTATCGTCCAGGACGAACAGTGGATCGACCGGGCCGATTGTCCAATAATGGATCGTCTGGGGCCGAATTTAAAGATCAAAACGTGCTGACACGTGGATCATCCAGGACGATCCAGTGTATCGACCAGGACGATGCACATAAAATGCATCTGGAAAAATATACTATCGGCCAGGACTATCACCATGAGTTCGATCAAATTGTTCAGGATGATATAGGATCGGCCGGGACGATGAGTTACAGTAAGCACAGAAATAGGTCAGCAGATGGATTTTGAACAGAATTTGTCATATCGTCCAGGACGATAAAGGTATCGGCCAGGACGATGTGACTTGAAATTGAAATCAAGAAAGATGGTGATGATCAAGACCCTCAAAAAATAAAACAAAAGAAAAAACAGTCAAAACACAAAAGAAAAAAAAAAACAAGGAACACAAGGAGATAAAAAAAAAATGAATATTTTTGGATTTTAATTTTTCTAATTTTTTTTTTTTGTATTATGGAGGCATCATATGAGAATTCTTTTCAAAAAGTTAAACTTTTAGAGTTCCAAGAGATCAAGAAGTTTAACAAATCCCAATCAGAAGAAGGTAGAACATCTGATTCTGTTAACCCTAGATCGGACATCCTTTAGGGTACAAAATTCTTTTGGAAAACAAAAATCCAACTCAGAATAACTAAATAGGATAATAAGATCCATTCAAGACTTGTTTACAAAGAAAATATCTCATAATTAATAACTCAAAGTAATTTTTCTCAATCATGGAAATTGAAGTCAAGTCTTTGAAAGCATCACATAATCAATGAGTTTTCTAAGTTTTACGAGTTTTACCAAAGAGAGGATAGCTTGCATCTAGTGGGCTCATTTTATGCCTCTTGTCATTTTGATTGGCTCTTTTGAGCATCTTTTGATTCTTTGATATACTTTTGTGTATATAGCATTATTTTCAATTTTGGCTTTATTGGCCTCTTTCCTTTTTAACTTTTGCAAGCTAGAAACTCTTTAATATACCCTTAAAAAAACTTATTTGTGAGTATATCCTCCAATTATTAGAGAATAGGAGCTCTCTCTCTAACATAGAGAAGAACAATCCACAACACAAAATCAAAATCATGTGATAAATGCAATGGCAAGATTTCAAAAGCTTGAATGATATCTAAGAACTTTGGCTATTATGCATAAGATAAATTAATGTAGCAAGATAAGAAAAAGATCTTAAATAAAAGGCCATTGGTTAAACCGAGTTTAGACTTTTGTTTTAGAGAAGAAAATCATACCACTAAATAAAGTCAGAAGGAGGGAAAATATCAACAGTAAACTCCCTTTAACCAATTTTGAAAAGCTAAACACTATCTCCAAAAACTCCAAAATCTAAAAGCTTGAAAGGATTAATCATATGGAAGGCCATATTTAAAGAGCAACGTGTAGACAAAACAAAACAAAACAAATGAAAATAAAGCAAACTAAAATCAACACAAAGTGAGCACAAAAACTAACAAAAGCAAAAAAAAAAAAAAAAAAGACACACAAAAACTAAAAAATTTCAAGCAAGTGATAAAGCAGCGAGTTTAAGCAATTTTGAGCTGCAAGCCTCCTTATGTCCAGTTATCCTATGCTCCCATGAGGTCTTTGGTGAGAGCACACCTGCAAAACTCAACAATAGTCAGATTTAGGAACCCAGACAGGTTTGGGATCCTTCTTAGGAAAAGTAGAATGCAATGCAGGTATGGTATGCTGTGAATCATGCATCTTAGGTCTCCACACCCAATGTGTACTACGGTGAACGGTGCAAGTGTGTGAGATGTGTCCTAGCATGCCACATGAGAAACATCTAACTCCAGGAAAAGGGTTTCTTAAATGATTTGAATTATAATGCCTCTTCCTAGGTTATGGCTTAAGATTAAAAGTGGAAGTCATCCGATTTTTCTTACATGTATCAAAATCATTTTGAATCCTCAAATTTATTCTTTTTAATGCATCAATCTCAATCTTCAAATTTTTCTCAATCTCTTTAGATTTCTTAAGATCAAAACTAAGTGAGGTGTGTGAAACTTTTAATGCATTATGTTCATCAACTAATTCAAAATGCTTTTTGTTCAACTCATCAAACTCATCAAGAAGAGCCATGTGATTAGAATCAATTGTTGCATGATCTTTAAGAATGACTTCATGTTCTTTTTGAAGATTTGAATGTTCTAATTTTAAGCTAGCATGAGTTTTCTTAAGTTTTTTGTATGATGCATGGATTTTTTCACAAATTTCAAACAATTCATCATAGGTTGGTTTACATACCTCTTCCTCATTACTTTGATTTTCTCCCATGAAACATAAGTTTGTAGTCTCTTTCTCTGGTTCAGTCTCAGAGGAATCAGTACCAGATTCTACCCAAAAACCTCTTTGGATTTTCTTCTTGTCCTTCTTAGACCTAGCTTTCTCCTCACCCTTTTCCTTTTCTTTGTTTGAATGATCTTGAAGTGTCGGGCAATCGGCTCTCACATGTCCGGGTTTCCTGCATTCAAAACAAACGACATCAAAAGATCCTTTAACATATTTATGATCCTTACCTTTTCTCCAACTTTGATGATGCTTTTGTTTCTTTCTTAGAAAGCTTTTGAATTGCCTTGTGATGAAGGCAACTTCATCGCTTTCAGACCCGGAAGATTCAGAATCCAATTTGTGCGTCTTTAGTGCGATTGTTTTCTACTTTTTCTTCTCACCTGCATCAAGATTTCTTTGATTCACACCTTGCTCGTAAGCAATGAGTGAGCCAAGTAAGTTATCAATGGAATAAGTATTCAAATCTTTGGATTCAGTAATTGCAGTAATTTTTGCATCATAAGACGAAGGCAAGCATCTCAAAATATTGTTAACTTTTTTATAATTTGAAAGTTCCTTTCCTAGTGCATGCAATGAAGTAACTATCTGAGTAAACCTATTGTACATGTTAGAAATCGATTCATGAGGTTTCATATGAAATAGTTCGTAGTCATGCAAGAGAAAGTTCAAACGGGATTGCTTAACTTCATTAGTACCTTCATAGGTGATGCATAATTTATCCCAAACTCTTTACCAGTTTTGCAAGTTAAAACACGCATGTAATCTTCAAATTTCAAAGCACAGAAAAAATAGTTCAAACATTTCGCATTTAAACTGAGCCAAATCACGTTCATCGAAAGTCCATTCAGTAAAAGCAACTTCAGTTTTAACACCATTAATTTCACGAGAAGGTGGAGAATAACCTTCTTGAATAAGCATCCACATGCGATAATCAGTAGATTATAAAAACGTTAACATGCGGGTTTTCCAAAAATCAAAAGGTAAGTTGTCAAACAGTGGAGGTCGTGTAATCGAATAACCTTCAGTAATGTTTCTATTTCCTAAGTTAGCCATGGATCAAATTCAAAAAGTTTTCAAACTTAAAATTTTTGAATCCCGCTCTGATACCACTTGAAAGTTCTTTCGGGATGTTAAGCCCTATGAACTTAGTCCCCAGCTAACCAAGAGGGGGGTGAATTGGTATTTAAATACTTTTTTCACAAAGAAAGAAAATCACAAACCAAATCACACGACAAGAAATTAATGTGTAAGCAAAAATAAGAACACAAGATTTATAGTGGTTCGGTCGACTCGACCTATGTCCACTCCTTGGAGGCACCCTCCAAGTATTGCACTACAAAATGTGACTCTCCTTTAGCCCCCACGGCTAGGCGGAGAAGCCTTTACAAGAACCTCCTTTTTGCCACCCAGGCAAGGCAGAGAACCTATCTCCTTTTGCTTCCTCCTGAAGCTGGCAGAGAACCACAACCAAAAGCAAACTCCTTACCTCTACCGACCCTTCCACGGATGAGAAACCCCAGATGAAAGACAAGCAGAGCGATCCTTGAGAAACCCTTGTGATTCCCCTCACAAGATCCTCTCTCTCTCCCTCTCTCTCTTTCTCTCCTCAAGGTCTTCTCAGGTCAAGGCATCAGCCAAAGGTCTCTTAAAAAAATGTTGAAGAAGAGTTCTTTAAATAGAAGAGCTCAAGAGGAGCTCATTAATTGCAAGTAGCCGACTTTATCGTCCAGGCCGATATGTACATCGTCCTGGCCGATCAGTAGAAATCAAAGAAGATCGGCCAGAGCATCGCCCTGGGAATAGTCCTGGACGATTGAAATTTGGCTTGATCTTCCCGGCCGATCGTAAGATCGTCCTGGCCGATTAGTTCAAATCAGAGGCAAATCGTTCTGAGCATCGCCCTGTTTTTGACCTGGCCGATATTTATCGTCCTGAAGCAACTCAAGGATTTTGAATGGATCGTCCTGGCCGATCCTGCGATCGTCCAGGACGATATGATCGTGTCAATCATCCTTAATTACTCCCTTGATTTCCTGATCAATTAAGGCATAATTTGGTAATTTCGTCCAGGCCGATATGGGGATCGGCCTGGCCGATAATTTAAAAATACAGTATACCTTAATTGTCTAAGGCGGCTACTTCTTTCTGTTTTGAGCTTATCGGCCTGGCCGATACACGTATAGTCCAGGCCGATATGTTAATGTCGGCTGCCTTAATTAAGAATCCTTAATTAGACTTTCTGTTTTAAGCTGATCGTCCAGGACGATATAAACTATCGGCCTGGCCGATGTGGGAAAAAACAGAAATTCTAAGTCTCTCAAGTGTGTGTGTGTAGGGTTACTTAGCATCAGTCTCTTTGACCATTACAAGTAGACTCAAAAGAGAAAAACAAAAGTACAGACTGACTCAACCCTAAACCTACGCAATCCTGAACTTGGCTTCTTCTTGATCGTTTAAAAGCAAGACAAAATAACTTATATTGATATCATGATGAAGAATATTATATTCAGTACAAATGATATCAATACACTCACAATCAAAAAACACATAAAACACAAAACATAACATAAAAGCATAATTGCTAACAACACATCACTAACACAAACACATCACATCATATTGAAAAGCATAAAGAACTACATTGATCACTCAGAAGGACCCTGATCTGGAGGAGTTTTCTGGTTATAGAAATTAAAATAACTGCTCATCATAGTCATATATGAGTTTATGCCATCCTGCATTTGTAAATGAGTTTCAATTTTATCAAAGCATTGATCAAAATGAGTCTCTAGATGATCAAATATGTGAACCAAATCTTGATAATTTGGTTCACCAGCAGGTGTAGGTGGAGGTGCTCCCATTTTCTCCTCTGAGTCGCTACTAATATGTTGTTCAAGATGTTCATCTTTATTAAATATTGCTCGAAAAGATCCATCATTGTAGTAGAGAGGCTCCTCTAGATTTTGAACTGGATGGACAAGTTCATACTTTTTCTCCAAAATATAGGTCACAAGATGTCCTAAGGTTAAATTTTTCTTTTTTTTGTGGGTGACAAGGCCAATCTCAAAAAGTCCATAAATGTAGTCAATGATCAGTTGGGCTTCATCTATATATTGATTGGTCATAATCAGATAGGTCACTGTAGAAAGAAGAGATGTGATATTGACTCGATCACCAACTTTAGGAATAATGGATGTGTGAAGAATATGCTGGATGATACGGGCTTTGCGATTAAGAGTGGCTAACTTAGGCATATGACCTACTCCTCTATATCCTCTAATTACTTGATTTACTGCTGTCCAGACATAGTTAGTTGAGGAGGTCAAAGTGTGGGCTCTAATACCTTGAGTTCTTAAGTTAAAAAAAACTCCCAAGTCTTCTTTAGTGATTTCTACTTTCTTTTAAAAACATAAAACCTAATCACAGATTGTTAAGATTTAAAAGATATTGGCAAGAAAGTAGTGGAAGGTTTCCTTATTGTACAAATGGATAAGAGTGAGGATATGGCTGAATTAGGTGGAAGCAAAAAGGTGAATTACGTTGAAAGTGAGTTGCTCCTGAAGAAGGACCCTAAAGGAGTGATTTTGGCAGAAGCAAATCTAGGGAAGGATTCTTCATTAGCCTTGGACAGGAAGTTTCCACTAGTGTTTTTGGGTGGTCGCTCAGCAAGCACCTTTGGGCTTTTGCTAGAACTAGCCATGGAGAAATCCTAGGGGAATAGAGGATTGAAAGGGATTTTGGAAGAGATGAGATTTGAGTTCAGAACCCTTCTATTTAAAGAAAAAATGAGTTTTCATATAGACGAAATGAATTTTGTCCCGTATGAATTTTGGATCGTACGTATGAAAAATATTTTGTATGGATGAATGAATACGTCCAAAAATAAAATGACTTTTCGTACTCACACAAGTTACGAGGCATCCTTTCATACAGTCTTTTGACTAAGATGATCGTACAGATGAACAGGTGTTCTTCCAGGACGATCAGAAATTTAATATCATTTTTATGACAGTTTGAAACATCCCCCACTTTGAAATTCCACGTGTTCGTATGGACAAACAAAAGGTTCGTACATACAATCAAGAATAATTAATTTGATCTTATCCATATAACTGCCTTCATGCATACATACGATTGAATACACATCGTCCGGACGATCGTTACGATCAGACAGATGAACAATGAAATGAAATTTGAAAAAATTGTATGCAACTCGATCAAATCTGATAGTTAATACACTACACAATTTGTCCCATACGAAATGAATTAGTACCGACGATTATCACTTAAAAATTTGAGAAAACATTCAAAATCATGAATCTAGATGTGAGAGAACACAAAACAACATGGACAAAAATTCTCAAAACCAAACACAAACACAAACAAAATGATAGAAAATACATAAAATCACAGGACTCACAAAATACTAACAAAATACACATCAATGTTGCATAATCATTTTTATTTAAGCATTTAAATCAATTACAACAAGCTTTGTTCTTAATGAACTGAAGGTATCAAAAGCTAGTGATTTTGTAAAAATATCTACAAGTTGATATTCTATTGTAACATGAATGATTTCAATTTCTCCCTTGCATATATGATCCCTTATGAAATAATGCTTGATGTCTATATGTTTGGTTCTTAAAGGTTGAATAGGATTTTTAGAAATGCAAATAGTATTAGTGTTATCACAATAAATGGGAATAGTGCCTAAAGTTAATCCTAAATCAATCAACTATTATTTCAACCAAGTACTTGTGCCACATAACTTTCTAACGCAATATATTTAGCTTCAGCAGTAGATAAGGCTACTAAATTTTATTTTCTACTGGACCAAGAGACTAAAGAATTTCCAATAAACTGACATGTTTCAGAAGTACTCTTTCTATCACCCTACAACCTACAAATTCAGAATATGAATAACTAATTATTTCAAATGAAGAGCTAAACTTAGGATACCAAATTCCAAAGTTCTGAGTTCCTAACAGATATCTTAAAATCCTTTTTACTGCTGTCAAATACGATTCTTTAGAATCTGATTGAAATCTAGCACATAAACAAACACTAAACATAATATCAGGCTGACTAGCTGTCAAGTAAAGCAAAGATTCAATAATCCTTCTAAATTTCTTTTAATCAACAGATTTTTCCTTTGGGTCCTTATCCAACTGAATTGAGAAACTCATAGGTGTACTAACAGGTTTAGCATTATCCATTTCATACTTTTTGAGGATGTCCTTAACATATTTCGACTGACTAAGAAATGTACCTCCTCAATTTGTTTAACGCTAAAGCCTAGAAAGTAAGTTAAATCTCCCATTAGACTCATCTCAAATTTACTACTCAATATTTTAGAAAAATCATCACAAAGATTTTTATTTGAAGATCCAAAGATGATGTCATCAACATAAATTTGTACAATGAGTATATCCTCTCCAATTTTCTTTAAAAAGAGGGTTGTATCCACACTCCTTTTTTCAAAAGATCTCTCAAGTAACAATGTACTCAACCTCTCATACCAAGCCCTATGTGCCTGTTTCAACCCATATAATGCCTTTTTTGGTTTGAAAACATGATTTTGGTGTTTAGAATTTTCAAAGACTAGAGGTTGTTCTACAAAAACATCCTCTTGAATTACCCCATTTAAAAAGGCACTTTTAACATTCACTTGGTACAATTTAAATCCTTTAAAATAGACAAAGGCTAACAAAACCCTAATTGTTTCAAGTCTAGCTATAGGGGTAAAAGTCTCATTAAAATCAATTCCTTCAATTTGACTATACTTCTTAGCCACAAATTTAGCCTTATTTCTAATGACTACTTCTGAGTCATTCATTTTGTTCATGAAAACCCACTTAGTTCCAACTACACTGTAATTCTTTGGCCTTATAGTTAATTCCCAAACTTCATTTCTTACAAATTGATTTAACTAATCTTGCATAGCCAATATCCAAAATTCATCCAAAAGTGCTTGATCAATATTTGTAAGTTCTATGGTTGAAATAAAGGCTGAGTGATTGACTTCTATGTTTAATCCACGCCTAGTCATAACACCCTCACTAGGTTCACCTATAATCAATTCCTTTGGGTGGTTCTTAGAAAATCTCAAATTTCTAGACAAAGGGTTTTCTATCTCCAAATTTTCTTTAAAATTTATTTTATCAATCTTTTAGGAGTTACTCTCTATCTCATCTTCTTTAACATTTGGCTCTTCTAACTTTAAAGATTCATCAAATACAATATGTGTGGTTTCCTCAATTACCAAAGTTTATTTACTGAATACCCTATAAGATTTTCCAACACTTGAGTATCCTATAAAAATACCTTCATCTGATTTTGAATCAAATTTTCATAAGGCAGATTTTTCATTATTATGAATAAACACCTTACATCCAAAAATATGCAAATGTGACAAATTAGGTGTTCTTCCCTTTAGCAACTCATAGGGTGTTTTTTTTTAATTTTGATCTTACATTCACCCTATTCAGAACATAACATGCAGTGCTAATCGCCTCAGCCCAAAAATATTTAAGAAGTGAGTATTCTGCCAACATGGCTCGGGCGGCTTCAATTAATATTCTTTTTTTCCTTTCGACTACCCCATTATGTTGAGGGGTTCTAGGTGTAGAAAAATTATGATCAATTCCTTTCTCCTTATAAAAATTATCAAAATTTTCATTCTCAAACTCTCATCCATGATCACTTTGAGTAGTCATAATTTCACATTCTAGCTTCCTTTGAATCCAAGTAGAAAAGTTTCTAAATTTCTCAATTGATTCACTTTTATGATATAGAAATCTAGCCCATGTGAATCTAGAATAATCATCCATAATCATAAATCTGTATACCTTTCCTCCTAGACTTATAGTTCTAACTGGTCCAAAAAGATCCATATATAAAATCTCCAATGGTTTACTAGTTCTAAGATCCTTACTGGACTGAAAAGAGGACTTTACCTATTTTTCTAACTGACATGCATCACAAAGGTGGTCCTTAGTAAAGTCTAGTTTTGGTATACCTCTCACTAAGTTCTTTTAGGTAATTCTCCAAAGGGTTTTTATGCTAGAGTGACAAAGTCTCCTATACCAAAGCTATGACTCATCAGATATAGTTTTTAAATAAAAAGCAGTAGGAGTTTTAATACAATTCAAATCTAGCATATACATATTGTTTACCCTTATGCCATTAAAAATATCATTACCATTTTGGCTTAATATGCAACTAGTAGGAAAAATTTTACACAGTATCCTTTATCACATAGCTGACTAATACTTAATAAATTATGCTTTAAGCCTTCTACCAAAAACACATTTTTAATAAAAAAATTCTTAAGATTTCCAATCATACCTGACCCAACCACCTTCCTTGTGGTGTTATCTCCAAGTGTAACTTTGCCTCCACTTCTAGTTTCTAGCGATATGAATTGTGTAGTATCTCCAGTCATATTCTTTGAGCAACCGCTGCCCAGGTACCATATGCTCGCTCTCACAAGGTCTTGTGTGAGAGCGACCCTAAAAAATTATCAAACGTTAGACCTGGGAACCCAAATAAGTTTGGGTTCTCCTTTTGGCAATTTATATTCAAATGCATGTATGATATATCTAGTTTTATGCATCTTAGGTCTCCACACCAAATAAGTTTTCTTCTTCAAAGTACAGGTGCGTGCTATATGTCCAAACAATCCACAATTAATATATTTGACTTTTGGAAATAGATTCCTAAGTCTTTATCATCTGTTTTTTCAGGGATTGCATAAATTTAGGATCCAAAACAGGATTAGTGAAATCTTCAAGTCTAGCGGGTATCATATTTTCCTCGAGAGCTTTTATCTTCAATTTATAAAATGAATTCATATCTTCCAAAATTTGATTCGTATAATTAATTCGATAAATTTTGTTCTCAGATTCATCCTTAAAATTTTTAAATTCTTTTTCAAGTTCTGCATAGGATGATTTTAAACTTTAATGATTTTTATTCAAGTTGTCATACTCATTAATTAATTTCATGTGGTTTTCATCAATTAAAGCATGACCATTCCTAAGGATCACTTATTCTTTTTGTAATTCCAGAAATTCTAAATTCAGACTAGTATGTATTTTCTTTAACTTCTTATATGCATCATATATATGTTCAAAGACTTCAAAAAGATCATTGTAAGTCAAGTCACATATCTCTTCTTGATCTAACTGATCAAGATTATTGGCCATTAAGCACATATTAGTGACTTCATCTTCCTTTTCAGTCTCTGAAGAGTCTGAAGCTGAGCCCGCCCAAAAAGTTCTTTGGAATTTCTTCTTGCCTTCTTCATAATTGGTTTCTCCTCTACCTTCTCCTTGCTAGGAGTGTCTTTGAGTTTTGGGCAGTCTGACTTAATATATCCAAGTTTCCTGCACTCATAGCAAATAACATTATTTGAAACCTTGACATTTTTATTAAATTTATCTCGATTCTATTGCTGGTGTCTCTTTTGCTTCCTCTTCAAAAAGCTTCTGAATTATCTAGTCATTAGTGTGATATCGTCTTCATCCTCTGGTCATGAGAGTTCACTCTCTGACTCCTCCACTTTTAGTGCAATATTCTTCTCCCTTCGTGGTTCACCTGCATCAATCTTTCTTTGACTCACCCCTTGCTCATAAGCAATTAGTGATCCAAGAAGATTGTCAATAGAGTAAATGATTAAATCTTTAGACTCTGTAATTGTAATTATTTTAGCATCATAAGTAGTAGGCAAACAACGAAGTATCTTATTAATCATTTCAGCATTCGTTAGTTCCCTACCTAATGCATGTAAAGAGGTGACTATTTTTATGAATCTTGTGTACATGTTAGAAATAGATTCATTGGGTTTCATGTGAAACAGTTCATAGTCATGCAACAAGACATTAAGTCTAGACTGTTTAACTTCATTAGTCCCCTCATATGTTATACAAAGTCTATCCCATATGTCCTTTCCACTCTTGCAAGTGGAAACCCGCATGTAATCTTCAAATTTAAGTGCACAAAAGAAACTATTCAAGCATTTGGCATTCATTTATGATAAGTCACATTCTTCTACTGTTCAGTCTGTAAAAGGTGTTTCAACTCTAACTCCATCAACTAATCTAGTTGGTTTTGTATACCCTTCCTGAATTAAGATCCACATATGGTAATTAAGTGACTGTAAAAATGTAGACATGCATGTTTTTCAAAAATCAAAAGGAATATTGTCGAACAATGGAGGTCTTGTTATAGAGTAACCCTCAAGTGTGTTTTGGTTTCCAAATGTAGCCATGGTCGTTAATCAAAAAGTAGTCTAAACTTATAATTTTGAAACTAAGCTCTGATATCACTTGTTAAAACTTGTTCAATATGAATTAGGTTGTTAGACCTAAGCTTATATCCTAGCAGCTAACCAAGAGGGGGGGGGGGTGAATTAGTAATTAAAAAATCTATCCTCTTTTTAAACCGATAAAAAGATTAGAGAAATTTTTATAGAAATAATTTTTCAACCACACTTTCAAACAGAAAAAACTAAAGTAAAAAAGTAGAGTAAAAAGCAGCGAAAAATAAAAGATACAAGATTTATAGTGGTTCGGTCAAACATGACCTACATCCACTCCCCGGAGGCAACCTCCGAGTATTGCACTAATACCAATAGTTTCTCTCCTTTTACCCCCACAATAAAGCGAAGAAGCCTTCACAAAACTCTCTTCCCCCACTACCCGGTGCGGCAGAGAACTGTCGTCCTTTTACACCCTCCAAGTATAGATAGAGTGCCTCCCGCTGTTCACACTTTCTAAGTGTAGGCAGAGAACCTTCCCACTGTTCACACTCTCCAAGTGTAGGCAGAGAACCTTTCATCCTTTCACACTCTCCAAGTGTCGGCAGAGAATCGGATCTCCTAGAAAGATCTTCTCAAAACAAATCTAGAAGGACAAGATAAAAGAGTGAAGTAATTATAATTCACGAAGTTGAGATCCTTATCTTTGAGTACCAAGTGAATCCTTCACGCTCCAATGGTAGGAATTCTCCTTCAAACACTCTCTCTCACTCTCTCCTTCACATTTCTTTCAGTAAGAATGAAGACCAATCACCAAAAAGTTTACAAAGGACCTTTTATATGAAAGACACAAAAAACCGTCCAAAAACTACAAATTTTCAATTTTGAAAGTATATGATTGTCCCGTACGATCGTGATTTCATACGTACGAACAGTGTAAAACGGTTACGTATGAACCCTTATGTGCATTGGGACGAGGCAACTTCATACCCTATCATCATCCCGTACAAACAATGTTTGTCCGGTATGAACAGTTATTTTAAAGTCATGCTGAAACATAACTACAGACGATCCATATGATAAAAGAACCGAGAACATCATCCTGGGACAAATGTTCATGTTCGTCATGAAGAATAGTACAAACCTTGAAACCCGAGAAGATTATCCTGAGACAAATTGGGTATTTCATCTGGATGATCTATTCAGAGTGAGGATCTCGAGGACATCGTCAAGAGATGAACTGGGTATTTCATCTGGATGATTAGTTCAAGTTATGAATCTAGAGAAGATCATCCTGGGATGAATGGACTGTTTTGTGTGGACGAATAGTTCAAAGTGAGAAATCAGAGGACATCATCCAAGGATGAATTTGACATTTAGTCTGGACGATCAGGACTTAAAAAAAATTCTTCACTTTCCTGTTCATTCCATTGCTCTTCGAGGAGTATAACTGACTTGATTGTCCCGTACGAACAATGTTAGTCCCATACGATCAATAAAAAAATTGACCATTTCAAGATCTCCCTTAGTGTGTGTATGCTAGGTTGCTCAATTTCAATCATACTCTTTCTGACTCAATAAAGTGAAAAATACAGACTTCAAGTTATAAAATATGATATGTTGAATTTGATTTAAAGTCTTCAGTAGTCTGGAGTACGATTATCCTGAAATGTTACTCCACACAAGAGCAAACACAATTCTTCCTAAAAGTGTTAGGAGAAAATAATAGTTGGAACAATAATATTTGGAATCATCAAAACTATACAAGTTCTAAGAACATAAAACATGCAAGAAGCAACTCTCTTAATATTATTGACATGGTTTTCAGCCTTTTTTTTTTCTTTATTGGTATTCTATTTTAAACCTTAATGGTTTTTCTTCTTATTCCTGGATATATTTTATTCAAAATATTTGGTTGTGCTTTAGTTAATCTTGTTAGCTTTATGGACACTAGTTTATATTTTAAGTGGTCCCATTGGACTGATTAGGATTTCCAATTATTTAATGAATCTTGGATGCTTAATTTTTGGTTTTTTTTTGGAATCTGGGTGGGTGATGGGACTAAGAATGTCAGCATTATTATTTCCATCATAAATGTTTTGAATTTTTGCCGGTATGTTTCCTCTGCTACTTCTAGGAATGATGTGTTTAGTAGCCTTCTCATGGATTCTGATACTAGGTTATGTGTTTATTTGGGTTCCTTTGTCCTTATCGAGCATGAGTATAACATTCTATTGAATCTTCAACATGCAATTTTCAAGAAACTCCAACTGCATAATGTTGATGCTTGTAATTTTTTGAGTTGGATAATTTCGTATTACCATGGGTTGGGGAATCAGTCTTATAGTGTGTTGGATTTATATTTTTATGCTAACTACTAGATTTGGACTGGTTTGAGCAACGAATGGAAATTTTTTAATGCTGATTAATACCCTATGTGCTGCTCACTAGGGTCATTACATTCAGTTTATTGTCTCTCTTTGTTTAAGCATCACCACTAGGATGAACCATCCATGATCTATATATGGCTCTTTTATTTTATTTTTGATCAATTCTTATCTATTATTATGTTGTGTAAGGTTTTGGATCATTTTGTCTTAAGAGCCTGTAGGGATTTTTGGGTGCTTGTTTGTGGCTATAAGCTACTGCTATTTTTGCTTAATTGTTTCTCCTTCTATTCTAGTGGCCTTTTCCTATATAGGATCATTGTGAGCCTGGGTGGATTTGGGAGTGAACTGGAGTGGCACTTAGGTGTTATTCATGGTAGCTTTTCAGATACTACATGCCTGAGCTCATATGGACATTTTCATCTATGTTTTTCTTTTTTAGAATGGTTGTTTGGAGAATTTTAATATGGGATGGTTGGTCCAATTGGATGGCTATATCGTTTGTGGGGTTGGATAAATTTGGCATATTTTATATTTATTATAGTCTTGGCCTTTTCATTTTTTAGTTATGTTTGGTTGTTTTTGTGCTTAGTTTTGCTTGCTATTTGTGGCTTAATACTCTTCTAAATGATGATTGTCTCAATCTTTATTTAAATATTACGGTGACGTATATTGATAGTATTAAAATCTTTAATTGGTGGAATTGGGTCGTCCAAGGTATTGGTTATGATGGTGTTGTTGTAACTTGGATTATCATTATGAATTATTATTGGAGCATTGGAATTCTAATTACTTGGTTTTTGATAGGAGCATTTAGAGGTCAATTAATATGTTATTCTTCATTATTGCTGAAGAGGTATCATACTCTTTTATTTTTTTTTTTAAGTCTAATTGGATTCTAATTTTATATAGCTACAATCCTATGTGTTTTTTTCCATATAATATTATTATGCTTTGCTCTTTCTTTGCAGTCATTATCGCTTGTAGGTTAGTTGGACTAAGGTTTTTGTGGGAAAGATGATTAAGTTTTGCATGAAGTGCATGCTGAAATACTACTTTATGGCCTTACTTTTTTGGGTGTTGTCTTCTTGCAGCCCTAGAGTGTTCCTAGGTTTTTTGTATTTCGTAGTATAGGGGACATTCAACTCTTAGGTTTTTTTCTGACTTTTTTTTTATAGCTCTGTCGAGCAGTAGTGAGCTAAAGGTCCCCATTAAGAATCTTGTATCCTTTCTTTTCTATTAATGCGTAGGCCACTTTACAGGTTTCCTCAAAAAAAAAAAAGAGAAATTTTTGCAATCTTTGAGCGTGAGTTTATGTTTTGATGATTATTAATATTATTGGATAAATATTTATTGTTTCTTCTTTATCCATTGTATAATTTTCTTGTATGTCACTAACCATTTTAGGTATTGTTGGTGGAATTTTGAATGTGTGTTTTGAAATATTAGTTTTCTTTGGGACTTCAAATAGAATTCTAAAATCGAATTATCACGTTAGAAAAAGTATATCACCTCGGGAGGTAAAAATAAAATTTCATAACGGTATTCAGATTTAGAATTATAAATTTCATCTTGAGTATTGTAGCCGAATTCTAAGAGAACTTCATATGGCCCCGAAGGGTCAAAATGAGGTTCAACTAATTATCCAGCTATAATATTCAAGAAGTGTGGTCGTTGATTTCACATCCAAAGCCTTATCAAAGAAAGGTGTATCTCCCCATGGGGAGAAAATACCATTTCATGATAATTCTTCGATTATGATTATAACGATCACTAGTATTTTAAGTTTTCCCAAAGAAATCCAATTGAACTTTGAAAAATCAATTTTTAAAATCAGGTGTACGTGGCTCTAAATCTCCTACGAGTGCAAGCCCTCGTAGTTAATTACATCTTAGGGAAACAAAATTTCCTACAAAAACTCTCAATTAAAATAGTGGCAAAATTTTGTCAGATTTTCTAGGAGTGATATCAAAAAGAGAGGTGAATTTTGGAAGTTCAAAAGGGAATGGATCAAAATTGGGCAGTTATTAACAGAATTGAGCGAAGAGGAGTAGGGGACACTTTGAGATTCCAAAAATATCTGGAAGTGTCCCAACTTATTCTAAATGTTGGGCTTTATGTTTTGGATGGAAATGATATTTAACTAAAGTTGAGAATTTTATTAGAAATTTAGGATTATATTCCCGAAGTTTATCTTATAGTCAAAGATCTTCCCCAGAACCTAAATCTAATTTGGAAACTGGACCATAGTCATCCGATCCTAACTAATACAGTGCAGAATCTAGACATACCCCGACCTGGATTGGGGAGCCAACTAACCACCTAATCGATTTAAAAGAGATGAGTCTGGTATTTTATGAAAGAGTGGTAGGGATGTTTTATTTAGTGGTTTTGGAGAGTTGGGGCCGACATATAGAGATTTCCTAATTAACCCCTTTGACTTACGTTGGCTGCAAAAAAGCTAAGGACTAATGCAATTAAAATTTTGACTTTTAATTTATTTCTAATGCAATGCATGCTAGTCAACGACTTCAAATCAAGTATGCTTGAGTTAAAAACAGGCTTAGAAAATAATTTTTTTTAGAAGACTGGACTTCCCCAGGTCCGACACCTCATCCTCATAGGTCAAACTATCCGGAATCTACCCGTAGGCGGGGAAGGGTCTAAAGCAAGGAAATAAGAAGTGCAGAAATATGCATGCGGCCCTGGTGTCGATCCTCGGCTAATTCCCTAAATTTATTATCTTTCTATGTTATTTAGACTCACTAAAATTTTAAACTTTATAATTATGAGTATAAAACTTTCACACCCTCACGAGTCTCACGAGTCTAGCTAAAAATAAAAGCGGCACACAAATGCCAAAAAACTAAGAAAAACAGGTAGTTCTATACATAATCATTTCAATAAATCAAATATAAAATAAGTAATTAATAAATATCCATAGGCAAAGTTGTCTTGCTTATTACAAACCAGAATTTATAGAAAATAAAGTGGCCGGGCACCACTAACAATAACCCGGATTCTAAACCTAGTAGAGATGCAAGTGGTTTTGAATGTGATACTTTCTGTCTTCAATTCCTCAATCTTATTTTCCTTCGGGCTCCTTTTCTTCAGGCTCCTTGGATTCTTCGTAGTAGGCTACCCAAATGGATAAATGGGCACTTCCTTTGAAGGGAAGGCCACTCTTTCCTCTTTGGGTAGGGAAGAAGTGATCCAAATTTGGATCTCCAAATATAACAGGGTTACTCCTCTAAAGTATGTCCTTTTCTCTTTGAAGTCCAAGCTTTGGACCTATGTACCCCAACTCAAAATCCTATTTTCACAACACTTAACACTTACACAAATTACATTTATATGAAAATGAAAAATTCTTGACTCTCCTACAAGGTTATCCTAAGCAGTTAATGAATCAAAAGCATTTATTCTCAAGCAGTTATATATATGCAGAAAAGTAAATAAACACACTGGCCACAGTCTTTTTTTATTTCGGGCCTTGCAGCTGAAGTACATGTGCAAGCATTTATAATAATTGAATTTTTTTATTTAGCTCCCTTTTTATCTCCCTGCATGAGTGTGGCCACCTGTAAAAAATTATGTGAACATCCAGATTGCTCCTATCCTAAGGGTAATTTAGTCGCCAAACACATCAATCATCCATAGAGTGTAGTAAAAAGTAAGCAGACACAGCAAGGCAATTTCATCCACAACATGCAGTAAAATCACGAAAAATCTGGCACACAGCAGTAAAGTAAACACCGGCCTAACCAAGATCTAAAGTTGGTTTTCCTAGCAAACCATCTAAAGTATGTGTAAAAGGTCATGTGGCTGGGGTAGATCCTAGGTTGGGTAATTAATTAGAGTTATCTAAAAATTTGAGTTTGTTGAAGCATAAGGGAAATTTATGTTAGAATTTTAATATTAATATATTAATAATTTTATTTAAATATATTTTAGAGGTTAATTTATTACTATCTTTGTTTCACACCGAGTCCATGAAGTTTATTTTATCTTCCTTGGGGCTAAGCTAATAGCCTCGTAGGCCTGGGTTACCCAATAGTAATCGGGGTTGATTAAGTTAATTTAAATTGGTTGGAATTAAGGAGGGAATTAATATTAAGGAGAGTTGATTACTTATTTTAAAAGATTGGTTGAGCATTTTATTAACCTACTTAGAAAATTCTGGAGTGTGAAAGAGTTAATGAGTTTTAAGAGATTATCCGCGTGTGTTAATTAAAGGGTCAAATTTTGATTTTTGTAATTACAAGAAAATTTGAAGGTTTCAAATTTCTAATAAATATTAGACCTTATTATGAGTTGTTAGACTATAAGCATGCTCAATTCAGAGTTTTCTATGAAAAGTTATGAATTATTGAAGTTTTGACCCGATTTTGACATAGAGTTGACCAAAATGTTGACCTTTTGAATTTAATGATTTTCTAGAATTTAAATATTTTTAATAAATATTAGACATTATTATGAGTTTGACTTATTTGGATTTTTCTTAAATTAGTTATGAATTTTAGAAGTTTTGAGTATTTATTGAATTTTTAAAATCACTTAATTAGAGGGGTTTTATATATTTTGCTCCAAATGGATTCCAAACTCCTTGAAATCAACTCAAAAGATCAAGAATTCCCTAAGAAGGGATTCCCAAGTGTTTGAGAAGTATTTGGAATTTTTAGTTATTATTAAATAATTATTTTAATTAAATATCAAATTTCACTTAAAATTAAATTAAGCTTTAATTTGCTGTCAAATTAAATAGGTTTTAATTTTCATTGATTATGGGTTTAAATTTGGTCAGTTAGAAGTCTTGCTCATATTTTTTGGGTTTAAATTTGATTTATTACATTTTTTGAAGTTTAAATGGCTAATTAAAGGTTTAAACTTAAGAAAATTGATTAAGGGCCTTAATGATCTCTAAAACCAGTGAAAGTTTTTCTATGGGATGCGAGTATCACTAAGTTTAAGTGTTTGAAGTTTCAAGTTAAAATGATGTGTATCCTAATTGTTAGAATTTTTCTAAGTTCTCTACACATAAGTCCTTAATTGTTGTCCTTAATGATATCACTAGTTTGTGTGGGTTTGAATCAAAGTTTTGCTGACCCTTGGACAAACATGAAATAAGCACATAAAATAACAATCAAATCCTAAATCTAAGAGATCCCTAAGCTATGTGGTGTGTGCACAACCTAAGCATGCAAAGTTTGACCTTAATTAAGGTGGTAATATTTTGATTAGTGAATGATTAGAACATAATCACTTATTAATAATTCCCCAATGACCTCTATTCAAATATTCAATCTATGCTTAGAATTTCAACAAATCTCTCAAGAGTTAAGGATTTAAATATTACATATAATTTTAAAGTAGATTTCAAAATAGATATATGTTTATATATACATGTATGACTATATAATATAATATAAGCTTTAAAAATAAATAATTAAAAATATTGTTGAAATAAAACTTTAAGGACTTGGGAGATTCTCTGACTTTCAAAAATATTTTGAAAATAATAATTTTTTTAGTTTTAAAATAATTAATATAATATTTAATTAAATATTAATTAAATTTTAAGATATTAAAATAATTCCAATTATTCAAAATAAATCAAGTTTTAGATTTTGAAAATAGTTTTAAATTAAAATTCTTAATTTTTTAAAAATTTTGAAATATTATTTATATTTTTATGAATTAATTTGAATTTGATTTAACTTTTTAAAGCTTAAGGTTAAATATATAATTTAATTTAATTTTAAATTAATTAATATTTAAAACACATCTTAACTTAAATAAAATTAAAAATTAAACATTTTTGGAATTTAAAACTATTTAAATAATTAAATTTAACTTTAAATAAATAGTAATTAAATACTTAAATGCTTAGATATTTTGAAACTATTATATATATATATATATATTAAATATTAGAATATATTTGAAATTAAAGTTTTAAATTTTATTAGATATTTAAGGTTATTTTAATTCAATATTAACTTAAAATAATTAATATTTAAAATACTTAAAAAAAAATAATAGTTTAACTTGAAATTAATTTTAAATTAACATTTTTAATTTTCTGATAATATTTATATAAAACTAATATTTCTTTTATAATTGTAAAATAAATTTTAACAAATTTTTAAAAGAAACTATAATAACAAAATTAAATTAAATTAAATCATTTTTAAATAAACTGGTGGCTGAGTGGCCACGTGGTGTGCTCTAGTTAAATATGCCACGACGGTGCGCCGCATCTTCCACGTGCATCGTCTAGGTAGACCACGTGTTGAGATGTGGTTAGCCACTTAACCACGTCAGCGGCATCACAGGACTGTTGGATTCACTCTGATCCAATTCGACGGCGGAGATTAGATCTCGTCGTTTGATTTCAGCCGAGAGGGATCGGACGGGGGAGAATTAATCCCGCGATAAAGAGCTGACGGCCAATCGAACGATAGATCGAATACACGGTTCAATCAGGCCATGGAACAGCTAGATCTGGATGGTCCAAAGAATGTACATTCACAGCAGACTACGAATGACACCCTAAATCCATTTTTTCACTCGTTCATTCGATATTGTTGATGAAATAACTTGAAATTTTAAATCTAGATGAAGATAGTTAACAGAAATAATGGGGATCTAACTTTGTAGTTTGATATGCACTGTAGATAAATCTATTTAAGCTGGTGTACCTAGATTTAGGGTTTTAGATTATACCTCGTACAATCACTGGATTTGGATGAACTCGAACTCTCTGAATTTGTAGTCTTTCCAAGTGTAGATCCCTAGCACAAACCTGAGCCCGAGAATACCTGGATTGACCGATAGATGGCTGGAATAGACTAGGTGATTTGTTTGCCAGAGAACTCACCGCCGGTGACGTGCAGCCACTTAGGTTTGGTAGTGGGGAAGTAGGTGAGAGCCTGGAGAGTTGAAATGAACATGGATTTGGGTCTGGGAGGCTGAATGAAGTGAGAGAGTATGGGATGTTCAATGCCTTTGAAAAGTAACTTTTGCCCTATTCAAACGACCTGGGTTAGTTTGGATGGTTGTGATGCATCAGAGGCCTCTCTATGATGAAGGACAAGTGTCCCAAGCCATTGGGTGGCAGGGAGAAAGGCTAGAAAAGGCCTTCTAACCATTGGTTAGTTTTAGGAGGTGGGGGGGACCACTACCATTTAAGGCTAAACCAGACCCTGAGCATGGTTAGAAGAGCTCCAAGTGAGGTTTAAGACATTAGTGGGTCGACCTAAAGCAGCCTAAATCAAGGAAAAGTGGCTTAGGGGATGATTATGACCTTTTGTAAAGGTTTAAGGCCTTGGTTTGCCTTTGTTGACCAGTCAATGGGTCAAGGGAGGCTGAGGTGGCATGGGGGGAGTAAGAGCAGTAAATGGGAGGGACCCCAAGCCTAAGGCCAATGTGTTTGAGGTCAAAAGAGAGGGTTTGACCATTTCAAAGAAAGATATAAGGCTTTATTGACTTGGTTTGACTAGTCAACAATGTCAAAGCTGGTGATGTGGCATTTAGGGAGGTAAAAGGTCATTTAAGGTGGCTTGGTCAAGGGTCAAGGATAAAAGTCAAGGCTTAAAGTAGGTGGGAGAAAATGCCATTAAAATTTGACCAAGAATTGAGGGTTGACTTGGTCAACTCAAGTTGGGTTGAGTTGACCAAGGGTCAAGTGACACTTGAGTCTTATCCAAGAATTGATTTGAATAGGTAATAGGGGTTGAAGAGCTCAAATGGGTCAATTTGACCCATTTAGACCCCTTAAGAGCTAATGGGACAACCTAGGTTGATTGGATCAACCAAGTTGACCCAAGGGGTGAGTCTGGGCTGGACAGGTTTAATTTGATATTTGGAGACCATTGGAGGTGGTCCCTAGGTCTGGGGAGGTCAATTCAATAAAAATACATGTTTTGACCCTTAAGGGCCTATTTGGTCAACCTAGGTTAACTTAGTCAACCAGGTTGACCCGGGGTCTTGGTTTGGGTCCAACAGGTTTGGTTTGACATTTGAAACTTGTTGGAAGTGTTTCCAAGCAATTTGGGGTTCATTTGGGTTGAAATTTTTTATTTGAGTCCCATATGGGGTATTTTGGTCAAAAGGGTCGAACTGGTCAACCATGCTTAAAAAATCCTTGGAAAAGGCTTTTAGGATGAAGCCTTTAAACCTTAGATTTCTGGGTTTGAATTGGGCTTTGAGTTTGCATGAGTGGATTTGATTTATCCATATCATATATAAACATATGAGAGGATTATGAATGATAGGATATGATTAAAGTTTGATAGAAGCACAATCAAGTTTTTGAACTAGATTTGAGATCAGGACAGGTTTAAAGTCTTGATAGATTTGAAATCTAGATTTGATTTAAAATTGAATTGATTGAAGTCTAGATTGGTCTATGGTGATCAGAGATCTAGAATGATTTTAATCTAGATTGTTCCTAGAGTCTGGAGGGATTCTAAGATCTAGAATCTAGAAAGGTTTTAGGATCTGGATAAATCTTACAGTTTGGAATCTAGAAGGATCCTAGGGTCTAAGAAAATCCTAAAGTCTTGGGTCTGGAAGAATCCTAGGGTCTAGAATAGATCCTAAGGTATGGAGTCTAGGAGGATCCTAGGACCTTGAATAGATCCTAAGGTCTGGATCTAGGAGAATCCTAGAGTTTAGGTTGATCTAGAAGAATCTTAGGGTCTAGAATAGATCCTAGGGTCTGGATTGATTTGAAGTCTAGAATGGTCTCAGGGACCTCATATAAAAATGAGGTCAACAGGTATCTCAAACACAAAGAAAAAGTGAAGAATATAGACTCAAGAAAGTGTAATGTCGATGCCTGAGTCAGTCTATGTCTGAGAGTATATAGTTTTAATTATTTTTTAGTTATTTTTTGTATTAAGTATATGTTGGCTAAGCAATTGTGCGCGCACACACAACAGAGTAAAATTAAATATTTAAATTTTTTTATAAATTATAATGTACAATTCAAATCATATTATACAATATGTTTGAATAGACATTAATTTATATATTTAATAAAATAATATTAATTCAAATTATGCCATAACTAATCATACTAAATAACCTTAAATTGTATTATACAATCAACAATTTTAATAATACCCTACTATCAAATCTTTGTTATACTTAAAATAGAAAATTTTCAATTTTAAAATTTGAACTAATCATACTATATAAACTGGTTCATATTATACGAATATTAATTAACATTGTATAATTTTATCCCATAAATTAAGGAATTGAATCAAGATCTATTCAATCATTAATAATCAACCCATATGATCTTAATCTTATTGAATGTAGATAAAATAAATCTTTTTTACTTGGCCACTGATTCACTATTTTGTTTTGTAAAACAAATTTTCGTAGCCAACACTAATTACATCGAGAGATAGATTAATGCTACACTATCGACTTAAAAACAGAAATAATTTATTTTCATAATCTAACTTAATATAGGAAATGTTAAGATCATCCTGAAGGATAAAATTCATAATCACCTAATATTTTAATTATAAAATTAATTAAGGAATAAGATTTAGCGTGTGTCGAAAGATTTTTCCCCAGCTTTAGTAAACTAATGTAGGGTTTATTTTTAATCGGGTTCTAAACTCCCTATAGAGGGAAGTCTCTACAAATTAAGTATATCTCTGAAGAGAATACTCTTGATTAAAGTGAGAATTGAGAATTTTAAATATATAAAGATTTAATTAAAAATTTAAGTTTAGAATTTTAAAGATTGATTCATTATTATAAATGAAATTATATATTCAAAATTTATTTATAATTAGAGAAGGCATAATAATTAAGGGGTATACAATCTGGACTTCTATTTGTGTGGAGTGGATAGCCAGTTAGTATCTTAGATATCAATCAAAATCTTATGCATGTAAGATATGATGGCTCTATTCTGAGGAGTTAAATATTTTAATTCAAAAAATTAAATCTAGGCTATATAAAATATATTAATGAATCTAGCTAACGTCATATATGATGTATGAGACAAATGCATAAATAAATATTTTTATTCATTTATTTAAAATATAAATACAACCTATGATCTACTATATATATAAAGTGGCCAAGCTCCACCACAACATGCTTAGATTTCTAAACATGTGAAAGAAATATGTTTAAATATAATTACTTATTATCTTCTAGCTCCAAGTCTCTTATAGGATTCCAAAAAAAGAATACCTTCCAAAGGAGAGGGGATTATCTTTTGGAGTGCTATATATGTGTATAAATAATCACCTTTAACCTTTTACAACTCTTTGAATTTGTATTCAATATAAATATATAATCTAGACACTTTACATTTTCCTTTAATCATTTGTATGTAAATTTATAATTTAGTACATTTTATTTTGTTCTTCTTAACTTTTAGAAGTAGGGGTAGATATATTGTACTTTAATTCACCTTTTGCATCAAAGAAAAGATAACATAAATATAAATACAATGTATGTATGAATATAGTGTAAGTGTATAAAATTTTAATAAATTAAAGTATAACAAAAAAAGTGATCATGGATGTCATTACATCCACAATGTATGAAAGTAAACAAACATACCAAGGATATCCTCCAGGCAAAGGTATTCACATCTAACCAAACACACTATGGCCTAGCCTAAAGCTAAAGTCAGTAGCTCTACCAAACTAGTTCTAGTGTGTGAAAAAGGTTATATGTCTTTGATTTGTACTAGGAGGTTTGATGTTTTTTTGTTATTTTAGTTTGAATTTATTTGTTGGATATAAGTTAAGGGAGATTTTGATTTAAGTTTAAGTTTTAATATCTTATATTTTATTAATATTTTAAAAATTTATTTATGATTTATTTGGTGATTTAAATGGTAAGCCTTATGAATCCAATACACGTATGCTCTCCAAAAGGAATTAGAAAAAACATATGAAGGTTTTTAAATTTATTAATTATCAATTAAAGATTAATTGGAGTAAGTGGTATAAGTCATTGATATATCATATCCATGAGGACTATTTCATCCTCCTTCGGGCTAGTAGCTCTACATTGTTAGGAAAGTTTCTATTTGCATGTTTTACATTCTTGCAACTAGTATAATTTTGATGATTCCAAATATTATTGTTTTATGTGTTGTTATCTCCTAACATTTTTTGGAAGATTTGTTTTTGCTCTTGTGTGTACTAATATTTCAAGAAAATCAAACTCCAGACTACGAAGACTTCAAATCAAATTCAGCATGAGATACTATGAGAATTTGAAGCTTGTACTTTTTATTTGAATTAAATTTGAGAGGGAGTGATTGTAATTGAGTGAATAAATTCACACACACTAATGGAGATCTTAAAAAAGTTTTTGTATTGATCGTTCGGGACGAACATTGTTCATACAGGATGATCAGATCAATTATCTCCTTGTAAGAGCAATGGAACGGACAGGAACTGAATTGGAAAATTTTTCCAATACATATCGTACTATACGATCTCCTGATCGTCCTGGATGATTTGTATTACTTCTTCTGTATGCATATAAATGGCTATGCGGGTAAAATGTTGAGAACGAATCTTTTTGTGAGATATTTGGAATGTGATATGAAGATTTTTATAGTTTGTGTACTTGTATTTTGTTTAGTGTTTTTTTATTCTTTTATTGCTTTAGATTTTTTTTTATGTTTAAGTGTTTTTGTTCTGTGTTTAAAATGTTTGTTAGCCTATATGAAAAACCCTTAAATTTTTGATCTTACAAGTGCTATACTTTGAACTGTAACATAAAATTGAATTCATTAGAAAATCTAATTTTTCTAAATTTAAGTTGTGTTTATAACTTGATATTACTAAGATTGTCAATTTCATGTCTCTTATTTAGACTACATTAATTTTAATATTATTATTGCAATTGTGATGTTTTCTTATTTTGTATTTTACTTATCAATTAATATTTATGCACTTAGAAAGATTTGAAATTTTAGATTATTAATTTTGGAAAGAATACAATTACTCTTGAAAATTGTACAAATGTACAAAAAATCAAAAGAAATGTGCAATGATTCGCAATGTGAAAAACAGGCACAAAATAAACCCAACAAGTGAAAAGATGCACAAAAATGTGCCACAAAATTGAAAAAGATGCACAAAGCGCCACATAGGGTAGTTATTTTTTTCCTTAATTTTTTAATATCTTAATTCAAATTGAATGTACATTTATATTACATATTGAAATATGAAATATAAAATTTTTATATCATCATTTTTACAATGATTTTCTCTATCTTAAATGTTTAAATATACTCATATTTTGATATATTCGTTTTAGTTTCTATGTTATATCTCTTCTTAAATTCTATGAATTTTATGATTTGGCTAATGTTTTAATTTTATTTGCATACCTTATGTCAATCACTTTAAAGGTTAAATTTTTAAATGATTTTCATATGTCTGCTTACATTTCTAGTCTTTTTCTTCTTCACTTTTTGATGTTGTCAAAAAGGGGGAGAAATTGTTTGTTGTTTCTTGTGTATTCGTATCGTTGTGTGTTTGTTTTGTTTAGTGTATGTGTGTTTGTTTTATTTTGTTTTGTTTTGTATTTCTAAAAATTTTCAAAAAATTAATAATTTTAATTCCTCCTTATTTTCATATGTTCATTAATTCAGGGGGAGTTTAGGAGATTCTTAGAATTTGAAATTATAAAAACAATAATTGTTTTGCAATCATCAAAAAGGGGGAGATTGTTAGGAAAGTTGCTATTTGCATGTTTTACATTCTTGCAACTTGTATAGTTTTGATGATTCCAAATATTATTGTTTTATGTGTTGTTATCTCCTAACATTTTTTGGAAGATTTTTTTTTGCTCTTGTGTGTACTAATATTTCAGAAAAATCAAACTCCAGACTACGAAGACTTCAAATCAAATACAGCATGAGATACTATGAGAATTTGAAGCTTGTACTTTTTATTTGAATTAAATTTGAGAGGGCGTGATTGTAATTGAGTGAATAAATTCACACACACTAATGGAGATCTTGAAAAAGTTTTTGTACTGATCATACGGGACGAACATTGTTCGTACAGGACGGTTAGATCAGTTATCTCCTTGTAAGAGCAATGGAACAGATAGGAACTGAATTGGAAAATTTTTCTAAGTCATGATCGTCCAGATGAAATCATTTTCGTCCCAGGACGAGTTGCTCTATATAAAAATTTCATCCAGACGAAGTCCTGTTTGTCCAGGACGATGGGAACCGACTATGGTAGTTTCTGGCAACGTTCTGCAATTTTTTGAACCAACTTTTGATATAACTGTTCGTACCGGACGAAATTTTTCGTACGGAACGAACCTATTTTGTCCAGGATGAAATTGGTTCGTATAGATACACAAATGGTTCGTACGGGACAGTTTTTTACACAGTTCATCCATACTAACTCAATTTCGTATGGGACGATCCAGTGCGCAGAAAAACATGTTTTTAGCAGTTTTTTGGGCGGTTTTTCATGTCCTTTCTATATAAGGAGTCCTAGAAACTATTACAAGTACCTTTGGAGTTGTTTTCTCTTGAGAGGGATCATTGAGTGTGAGAGTTTGGGAGAGATTGTAAGAGTGAAGAGTGAGAGATCAAGTGAGGGGTTTGTGAGGGATTCACAAGGTCTTGAAGAAGAAGATCTCTTTGTTTCTTCCCATCTCCTTTGAAGGCTCTCAAGTGAAGTTCAACAACATAGGTCCGGTTCTCTGCCGACACTTGGAGAGTGTAATAGGACGACAAAGTGTATCTTTGACAGTCATTGTGTCTTCGTTGTTTGGGAGAAAACTAGAAGAGAGAACTTGAAAGGGAGAGAGGAAAGGATGGAGTTTGAGAGGAGAAGATCCTTGAAGGGGATTTCAAGGGAGTGTGGAGGGTATATTCACATGGTTGCTCCGGCGAACTTGCACTTCAGTACCATCGGATTCAAGGGTAGTCTTGAGGGAAGTTTTGGCGAGAAGAAGATCTCTTTGGTGTCAAAGAACCCGACTACTCCGCCGCACTGAGGAAGATGAAAGTGATTTTGTACAGGCTTCTCCGCCTTGCTGTGGGGGCAAAAGGAGAGTCACTTTGTGGTATTAGTGCAATACTCGGATGGTGCCTTCGGGGAGTGGACGTAGGTCAAGGTTTGACTGAACCACTATAAATCTGATGTGTTCTTTCTTATTTTTCTTCCGCATTTAATTTCATTGCAAGTTATTTACTCTGGTTGAAAAGTTTATTTTTTAAACATTAAATTTAACTTGCATTAATAATTAAAAAGGTTTTCTAAAAATCCAAGAGTAGAAGTATAATTTTTAAATTACCAATTCACCGCCCCTCTTGGTTAGCCTTGGGACAATTAATTAGGCTTAACATCCTAATTCATATTGAATACGTTCCTGGGTTTACAAACAATTTACCATAAGCTCCATTTTGATCATGTTATATTTTGAATTTACAAAAATTTTGATTGGTTAAGAATTTGTTAAAAGGCTTATATATCCAATGCAATTTTGCCTTCCAAACGAGGTGAACATAATGCATTAAAGCTTTTGATTTGTTTAAAATTTATTAAAGACCCAACCAAATCTAATGCATATGTATTTTCTAAATGGAGTTAAATATATTGCATAAGTATATTTCATTTTATTAAAATTTATTAAGGACCTTGCAATTCAATGCTCTTATGCCTTCTAAAGTTATCAAACATAGAGCATGAAGTCCCTATATTTAATGGTTTAATATTTAATTAATAAGTTCATTTATTAAATTAAGTTTAATTAAAAAATAATCAAATTTTATTTAGTTCAAGTTAATTAAAATTTTTTTATTTTATTGATTTAAATTTTTAATAATTGATTTGAATTTTAATTAATGTGTGATGATATTTAATTTTAATTATTCAGTTATATTTAGTGTTTTATTTTATATTTATTTAACTTCATGGATGGCTATTTAATTTACTTAAATTTTATAATTATTATTTTTATTTAATTTAGATTCATTAATATTATTTATTTATTTAGTGATTATTTGCTTGAGTGTAAAGTAAATGTAGTATAAAGTAAATCCTATACGGCTATTTGGTTGTTTGCAAAGTCAATATAGAGGAACTTTTTTTTTTATTTGGTTGGATATATGCATAGCAAAGTAAAATTAGTATATTGTGACACACCTTGCAGCTCCCATTTCCTGCACAAGGTAGTCTAGCCAAGCTAAGGTTCCAGGTTCAAACAAGGAGTGCCAAATTAATAAGATTACAAATATTTTGTTTTTAAAAAGTAGAACTGGTTGCAGATTGGGATGACATGGGCAAAAGAGGATGCAAAGCAACTTCAGCCCTTTTTCATGTGGAACAAAGACATGATGGTGGATTGGCACTAAAGATAAATGGTTATTTATCGGTGGCTTTTTCGGTGGACATTTATTTTCCATTATAAGTGGAATTCAAGTCGATGGAAATTACGCCGAAAATAAGCGGCAAAATTTCTTGCGAATTTGACGTGTGATTTACCATCATACAACTTTTCGCCTGAAATAAAATTTTTCTGGCGAATTTTGTCTGCCAATAGTGGGCAATCTTATTCTACTATGTGTTTCGACCCTTGGTGTGTGGAACAAAGAAAATTAAGTCAAATGAAGGACCAGATCTTCCTTCATGTAGAATTGACCAGATGTCTTCACGCCATGCAAGGAAGTCGAATGAAAATGGAGAAATAATAAACCCCAGTGTAGAAGGACTTCTCACGTGAAGCATGAGGAATAAATAAAGAAGTGTTATTGTGGGTTGCTTTCTTTTTCTCCCACCAAGTGGGAATTTTGTGGGTGGGAAATACACAAGAGCGAAGGCTTACCAAAGTGAAGGAGGTGAAGTCAAACATCAACAAAGAAATGAAGTTGGGATTTAACTCCTTTTAGTGCGAGAGAGTTGCAGTGTATTTAAAATTTGCTTTATTTGAGCGGGTTTAGAATACACCGTAAATATGCTACCCATATAGTTCAAAATACTTTACTTTGATACTTTAGTGTTACTTTGCGTTGTTCTAAATGCCAATATATTAGAAATGAACATATTCTTTTGCAGTGCACCATAAGTAAATCGAACCAAACTACCCCTTAAGCTTGATTATTTAAATTTATTTATGTTTTATTATTTTATTTATTTTATTAATATAAGTTTTTATATTTATTCTTAGAATGGCATGCATTGCTCTTTAAGAAAATCAAGAATGAATGTTTTTAAGTGTGGATGATTAATCACAGCTAAACATCCTTAAATATAGCACTAATAAGTAAACTCGTCCTAACTAGCATGTTATCGAGTGTTGAAAATTAAATGTGGGATTTCTATGTGGACCTAAGGTTTAGGGAGATCCTATTCACATTCATGGCTTTGAAGACCTATGGGGTTATAAGTTTGAGATAATTATCTCACTAATGCTTGTCCAGTAATTTCCAACTATATAACCTATATTTGAAAGAAATGAATGCATTTAAATGCTTCATTTTGTTATCCAATAAATTCTAGAAGTGCCTCACATAATACACAAAAATATATTGATTATCATTCAATATTTCCAAGTGTCTAAGTTTATATGCATGTGAAATTCATAAGAGATACTGAAAAATGTCATACCTAAAAAAACATATAATGAATTAAGAGATATTACCTTTAACATGCATTATCTTAGAACTCATGAAATTACTGAGTGAAGTTGTGTTTAAGGATAAAAAAATAAAAAATAAAAAGCTATATTCAATCATACAAATTATGATACATTTAATTATATACTAAATGAGGATATTTAACATTAACATATAATCTCTATATATTAGTAGAAATAACTCATATACATTACCCTTTCGCAAATTGAAATAACAAGCTCTTAGCATTTATGAACTTTTGTAAATGAATTTAATTCTAATTATTCTTCTAATGTCATAAAACAATATATTTATGAAAGTGTCTTTTGATTACAAGAATCTTTGACCATAAAATGATAATCACAACTAATAATGGGATAGAAAAAGTTTTATTTAATAAATATAAGTTTAAACAAACTATAATATAATGAAGATAATAACATGAACATAAGAATTTTTACATCAATAATGAAGCAAATTGCCTCTTTTTATTGTATGTCTAAAAAATTATTAGGGTCATTTTTTGAGAGAAAAAGATTTTTTTTAAAAAAAAAAATTTAGAGAGAGAGACCAAAATTTTAGAGAGAAAATGTTTTCTCAAAAATTTGTTTGCTCCATTTTTGCTAGTTTTCCAATCGTGGAAGATGGTCGCTGATAATATTCTAATAGCGGCCCAGCGGATGGTCGTCATCCGTCTACAAGTGGCTCTTTATTCCTTATCAGTCGATGTTGACCTCCGCATCTCTAGCTTTTGAGATGGATCCAAGGACGCTAAATTGAACTCGTAAGCTCCTGATGGTCATAAAAAATTTTTGAAGGTGGCTTGTTGGCTTCCAAGAAGATCATTCTTGATATTAGAAAAGGTAAAAATGTGGTGATTGAAGGGGATTCCAAAGTTCCTAAGTATTCTGAATGTTGCATAGGTATGTTAATGGACATATCATTGGCATTGATAAGTAGTCGACAGCTTTTTCTCTTACCTCTTTAAAGGGTTTATTAGCTCCAGTTTGGGTAATGGTATCTATTCTATTGTTATAGTGTTGGGATGAAATCAATGTATACGGGATTGCTTCCAAAATTGGAATGCCTTAATTGATCGATGGGAACATGTTTTAATGGAATAGAAGGGAATTTTTAAGAGTTTGTATCCCTATCAAGTTGGATGACAAGCTTCACCTAGGTGTTTGGGTGGAGGGTATCTCAAGTAGGTTCTTTCAGATATTAATTATGAAATAATCTCTAATTTTTGCTTCAATTAAGGTAAGATTGGCATTACAAAAGTAGTTGTTCAGAACGTAACTTTGATGCTACTCATACTAGTTGTAAGCAACTTGAGAATTTTATTAATGGGAATGTGGGAGTTCCTTCTAAGGTTGAATCTTTCAATGTTTCTTACAACTGGGGAGGTGGTGTTGTAGGTAATAATGGTGCTAGTTATGGACCTTAGATACATATCAATTATGGGAAGAGAAAAGTTAAAAATTCTTGGTTGAGGAGGCCTGATTTAATGATGTTAAGGAGTAAAGTGATGGAGTCTAATAAAGGGGTACGGTTGCTGATGGAAGGGGTGCTAGTGTGGTTACTATTGAAACTATTGTTAGTCCTAAGGAAATGGTTCATTCATAAATAGATTCTGAAGGCGTGGCACCATATGAGTCTCCATCAAAGGTTGTTTTTAATCATTCTATGTAAGATGGTATGTTTTCTAGATTGGGTATTAATTGCTACTCTAACTCTTTAAATCTTCCTACTAATGACAATAAATTTAATGTTTTAAATGAAGTGGTTAAGGAAGAGGAGTTAGATCCTTCGGGTGATTTTGGTGGGGTTTCTTGTAGAGGTATAGCTATTAATGGTGGTGAGAGTGGTGGGGGTTTCCCTAGGGATAAAGTTTATTTTGTGAGGATGGGTTTGGAGTCAAAGGGAGGGAGTTATTCTTTTGGTAAAAAGAACTTGCTAAACAACTTAAAATTCTTAGTCCTATAAAGTTGTTTCCTAGAAGAACGATGATGGATGTTGAGGTAATAGGTAAAGGGGGGGCCTCTTCTCCTTTGATAATTAATGTCTTCAATTGCATTTTGGAATTGTAGAGGAGCAAGGAAAAGACAAGCTTCTATATATCTTACGAAATTTGTTAAGGAACATGATGTGTTTTTTGTGAGTATTGATAGGAGGGTAGTTAATTTGTTGATTGGTCAGGATTGAGACTTCTATTAGGTTCCTTCATATGGGTTATCTAGAGGGATTCTTGTGCTTTAGAGTCCAATATTGCTTCATTTTCTTTATTGGAATCTTCTTATCCATTTGTAATTGGTTAGTTAGATATTATGAACTAAGGTGCTTAGAGAATTTCATCTGTATATGGGACAAAAGATGTGTATAAAATGAGGGAACTTTGGGATAAATTGGAGTTCTTTTCTTCAAGAGATGTTCTGGTAGTGGTGGGTGGAAACTTCAACTACCTATTGTATAAAGAGGATTAGAGGGGAGGAAAAAGTTTTGTTTTTCCCAAGGTCCTAAAGAGATGAAGTCATTTTTGGTTGAATTTTTTTTTTATGAGGTTGTTTGTATTGGCCCGAAATTCACTTGGTGTAACAACAAGTCTGGAAGTGCTCGGATATTGGAAAGGTTATATAGATATTTTTTGAACTTGTCAACCTTCATTTTTTCTCATCATATGGTGGTTCATCATCCTACAATAGTTTTATCCGAGCATGGTCTGGTTATTTTGAATCCTTTAAATCACATTGCTAAGTCTAATAGGATTATTAGATTTGAAGATGTTTGAGCCTCTTATCTTGTGTTGTAGCTGTGGTGAGTAAAGTTTGGAGTAAGAGGGCTGTTGTAAATTATGTAAAAATTCTTAATATTAAGATGAAGAGATCATTGAAAGCTTTATAATACTGGAATAAAGATAAACTTAGCGATAATAATCAGTTTAAGGAGTGTCTTAAGAAGGAAATTAAAGAACTGCAATTAAAGGAAGAGGATTCAGGTGGTCTCTTGGAGGAAGAAAATTAGGTTCTCCGGACTAAGGTGAATAAGCTAAATACTACTTTGGCTCAGTTAGATATGTGGTAGAGGCAAAGAGAAAAGGTTAAGTGGATGGTAGAGGGTTATATTAATTCTAGGTTCTTTCAGTCCGTTGCTTGTGCTAGAAGAAACTCAAATTGGATTTCTAAAATTAAAGATAATAGTGGGATGATTGTTGAGGATCAAAATTAGATTGTAGACATTTTCTTCTAGTTCTTCAATGATAAATGGAGGTTTATGATAAGATTGTTGCAACTTAGTTTTTCGATTGTTAAGATTCATGTAACATGTATGTTTTTGATGATTCCAAATATTATTGTGCTAATTACAATTTCTCCTAACATATTTTGGATGTATTATTTTGTTGTTTGTGTATACTAATATTTCAAGGAAATCATACTCCAGATTGTTGAAGACTTCAAATCAGATTAGATTATGGTTCATTGTAAATGTATGTCTATATTTTTATTTTTATTAAGTCTGAGAGAGTGATTATAATTAAGTAACGGTGCACACGCAAACTAGGGCATTGTTTAAAATTGTAAATTTTTAAACTGATCATATTGTATGAACTCTTTTCGTATGGGATAATTTGTTCAATTATTTTCCCCTACGAGTAGTCAAACGAACTGCAAGCAGAAAATTTTTCTAAGTACTGATCGTACTGTATGAAGCTCCTTCTTACGTATGTCGTCCATAGTATAAATTGGATGGGTCCCTTTTCATCCCAATGAATTCATTATTTTTTTTAATCTGACCATACTGTATGATATCATCATCATATATATGTCATTCAGAGTACTAATTGGACGGGTCCCTTTTCGTCCTGATGAATTTGAAATTTTTTTTAATTGATCATATTATATGATGTCAACATCATACATACGTCGTCTAGAGTATGAATTGGATGAGTCCCTTTACATCCTGATAAAGTTGAAATTTTTTTGAATTGATCGTACGGTATGATGTTGTCTGCGTACGTAAATCATCCAAAGTATGAAAATGTGGGGTCCCTTTTCATTCCGACGAAGATGAAAAATTTTCTAACTATTCATATAATAAAAACTTGATTCATACGGGATGATCATCGTGTATGAAGTTATTTCATATAGATTCACAAAAGGCTTGTATGAAATAGTTTTTGAACTGTTTGTACGTATGAATGATCATACATGCTTAAAATAGAAAATTTTAGTTTTTTGGAAGGTTTTTGGTGTCTTACATATAAAAGCTCCTTTAAAACTGACATGTAGAGAGTTCTTCTTTGTGATTTTTCAAGATCAAGTGAAAGAGTGTACTAGGGAGAGTGTTTAAAAGAGGTTTCTTGCAAGAGAAGTGTGAATGATTCACAAGGTTACTCAAGGGTATGGATCTCTTTGTGTTTTTGGTTAAAATTTTTCTTTTTTTTCTTTTTAGTTGCTCAAGAGAAGATCTTTGAAGAAGATGATGGTTCTCTACCGAGACTTAGAGAGTGTGAACAGACGACGGTTCTCTACCGACACTTGGAGGGTGTGAAAAGATGACAGTTCTCTGCTGACACTTTGAGAGTGTAAAAGGATGATGGTTCTTTGCTGATGATGGTTCTTTGCTGACACTTGGAGGGTGTGAAAGAACAATATTTCTCTACCGACACTTGGAGAGTGTAAAACGATGATGGTTCTTTGCTGACACTTGGAAGGTGTGAAAGGATGACGGTTCTCTGTCGCACCGAGGATTGGTGGAAGAGAGGAATTATAAAGGCTTTTTCGTATTGCTGTGGTTATTAAAGGAGAGTCACTTTTGGTAATAGTGCAATACCTAAAGAGGGAGTCTTTATGGAGTGGATGTAGGTCTTGTTTGATCAAACCACTATAAATCTTTATGTTATTTTATTTTCTATAATTTTTATTGTGGTTAAAACGGCTCAATTCAAAAGATAATCAAAGTTGGAAAGTTATTAAAATGGTTTTCTATTAAAAATCTATGAGAATTTTTTAAATTACCAATTCACCCCCCCCCCCCCCTCTTGGTTAACCTTGGGATAATATCTTAAGTTTAATAACCTATACAGAATAAACAAGTGGTATCAGAGCTTTATTTCAAAACTATAATTTTAGACTACTTTTTGAAAAATGATAATGGCTACTTTTGGAAACTGAAAGACACCTGAAGGGTATTCAATCATTAAATTTTCATTATTTGACAATATACCTTTCGACTTTTAGAAAACATGCATGTCAATATTTCTTTAATCGCTTGATTATCACATGTGGATTTTAATTTAGGAAGGGTATACTAGGCCAACTAGACTTATAGATGGCATTAGAGATGAAAAACTCTTTGCTGACTAGACTGTAGAAGAACGTGACTTGGAATAATTAAATGCTAAATTCTTAAATAGTTTTTTTATGCACTTAAGTCTGAAGATTACATGCGAGTTTTCACTTGTAAAAGTGGAAAGGATATCTAGGATAAACTTTATATTACATATGAAGGGACTAATAAAGTAAAGCAATCTAGATTAAATATTTTGTTACATGATTATGAATTATTTCACTTGAAACCCTATGAATTCATATCTATCATATACACAAGATTCACTCAAATAGTCACTTCTTTGCATGCATTAGATAGGGAACTAACGAATGTTGAAATGGTTAACAAAATTCTTTATTATTTGCCTACTTCTTATAATGCTAAAATAACTGCTATTATAGAGTCCAAGGACATAAATGTTTATTCTATTAATAATCTCCTTGGATCACTAATTGCTTACGACCAAGGAGTGACACAAAGGAAGATTGATCCAGGAGAATAGCGAAAGGAGAAGAACATAGCACTTAAAGTGGATGACTCGGAGAGTGATTTGCCACAACTTGAGGATGATAATGATATTGCCTTGGTGACAAGGCAATTCAGGAGTTTTTTTAGAAGGAGATACTAGTAGTGGAGCAAAGGTAAGTTCCACAAAAATGTTAAGGTTTCTAATGATGTGATTTACTATGAATGTAGGAAACCTGGACATGTACAATCAAAATACCCCAATCTCAAAGGCACTCATAGCAAGGAGAAGGTGGATGAGAAAGTGAATGTGAGAAAGGAAAGAAGAAATTTCAGTGAGCTTTTTGGGTGGACTCAGCTTCAGATTTGTTAAAAATAGAAAAAGAAGAGGAAGTCACTAACCTGTATTTAATGGTCGATAATCTTGATCAGTCAGATCAATAAGAGGTATGTGACTTAACTTACAATGAATTGCTTAAAGTTTCTAAAAGAATACATATTATATATACAAAAGTTTGAAGAAAATGCATGATAAACTGATCTTAGAATTATAAGAATTACAAAAAGAGCATGAAACCCTTAGGAAAGATCACGCACAGATAAATAATAACCACTTGTGCTTACTTGATGAATTTGATGATTTCAATAAGCATAATGAATTACTGAAATCATCATACACTAAATTGGAAAAAGATTTTAAAAATTTTAGCGAAGAATATGAGAAAAGAGAGCATTATATGAAATATAATAAAACTATGTTAAAAGATGCAAACTCATTCCTTAAAGTAACAGTAAAAGTTCTTGAAGAAAATAAGACACCCCCTACACTTGAAGATTTTACTAATTCTATTTTGAAGTTAAAAATTTTGAAACCTAAGAAAAGATAGATATATAATTGGAGATTAAAAAACCATTTTCCTGGAGTTAAGTGCTTTACTTATGGGATGATTGAACATATATCACACACTAGTACTTTACATAAAAAAATCATTTAGTGTGGAAACTAATTATGCATAAACCAAGTCATATCATGCATATATCTAGTTTTAATTTGCCAAAAGGAGAACACAAACTTATTTGGATTCCCAAGTCTAACCTGTGATTGTTTTCTAGAAACGCTCTAATACAAGGCCTAATGAGAGTATTTGGTACCTAGATAGCAGTTGCTCAAAGCATATGACTGGAGACACTACATAATTCATATCGCTGGAAGTTAGGAATGGAGACAATGTTACATTGAGAGATAATACCACTAGAAAAGTGGTTGGCACTGGTATGATCGAAAACTTGAATAATTTTTTTATTGAGAATGTTTTACTTGTAGAAGGCTTAAAGCATAATTTGTTAAGTATAAGTTAGTTATGTGACAAAGGGTATAATGTTAAATTTTTTCCCACTAACTGCATATTAAGCCTAAATCAAAATGATGTATTGCATGGAACCAAGGTAAATAATGTTTATATGCTATATTTGATTTATATTAAAACTGTTGTAAATCTATTTTCATGACTTATGTTTTAATGATTGACAAACACTATTGATTCTCTTGGACTGCATGTTGCTTCTAACTTTTCAGGAATCGAAGATCGGACGAACAGACGAAGCCAGTTCAAGATTGTGTAGGTCTAGGGTTGAGTCAGTATGTACTTTGTTTTTTCTCTTCTTGAGTCTATTTGTAATTGTGAAAGAGACTGATGCTAAGTAACCCTACACACACACACTTAACAGACTTAGAATTTCTATTTTTACTCATATCGGCCAGGACGATATTTACATCGTCCTGGACGATCAGGCTTAAAACAGAAAGTCTAAATAAGGATTCTTAATTAAGGCAGCCGTCATTAACAGATCGGCCTGGACGATACGTATATCGTCCAGGACGATAAGCTCAAAACATAAAGAAGTTTCTGCCATAGACAATTAAGGTAAACTGTATTTTTAAATTATCGGCCAGGACGATCATCGATCGGCCTGGAAGATATTCACAAATTATGCCTTAATTGATCAGGAAATCAAGGGAGTAATTAAGGATGGTTGATACGATCATATCATCCTGGACGATCGTAGGATCGGCCAGGATGATCTATTCAAAAAACCTTAGTTACTTCAGGACGATAAATATCAGCCAGCTCGAATTCAGGGTGATGCTATGGACGATTTTCCTCTGATTTGAACTGATCGGCCGGGACGATCGTGAGATCGGCCTGGACGATCAAGCCAATTTTAAATCGTCCAGTTTGCATTCAGGGCGATGCTCTGGCCGATCCTCTGAGATTTGTACTGATCGGCCAGGCCGATGTCCATATTGGCCTGGACGATATTGTCAGCAACTTGCAATTAATGAGCTCCTTTGAAGCTCTTCTATTTAAGAGCTCTTATTCAACATTTTAAAAACTTTTGGCTGCTGCCTTGACCTGAGAAGGCCTTGAGGAGAGAAAGAGAGAGAGGGAGAGAGAGAGGATCTTGTGAGGGGGAGCTTGTGAGGGGATTCACAAGGGTTGCTTCAAGGATCGCTCTGCTTCTTCTTCGTCTAGAATTTCTCGTCCGTGGAAGGATCGGTAGAGGTAAGGAGTTAGCTTTGGGTTGTGGTTCTCTGCCATCTTCAGGAGGAAGCAAAAGGAGGTAGGTTCTCTGCCTTGCCAGGGTGGGAAAAAGGAGGTTCTTGTAAAGGCTTCTCCGCCTAGCCGTGGGGGCTAAAGGAGAGTCACGTTTGTAGTGCAATACTTGGAGGGTGCCTCCAAGGAGTGGACGTAGGTCAAGTTGATCGAACCACTATAAAGTTCTGTGTTCTTGTTTCTTGCTTCCGCACTTTTATTTCCGCATTTATTTTTCACGTGGTGTGATTTTGGTTTATGTGTTTTTGCTCTTTGTGAAAAGAAATTTTTTAAAATACCAATTCACCCCCCCCCCCCCCCTCTTGGTTAGCTTGGGACTAAGTTCATAGGGCTTAACATCCCTAATGAAGTTTCAAGTGGTATCAGAGCAGGATTCAAAAATTTAAGTTTGAAAACTTTTTGAATTTGATCCATGGCTAACCTTGGGAATCGTAACACTATGGAAGGGTATTCTATTACCCGAACTCCCCTGTTTGATAACCTACCTTTTGACTTTTGGAAAACCCGCATGTCAACATTTTTATAATCTACTAATTATCGCATGTGGATGCTTATTCAAGAAGGTTATTCTCCACCTTCTCGTGAAATTAATGGTGTTAAAACTGAAGTTGCTTTTACCGAATGGACTTTTGATGAACGAGATTTAGCTCAATTGAACGCAAAATGTTTGAACTGCTTTTTTTGTTCTTTAAAATCTGAGGATTACATGCGTGTCTCTACTTGCAAAACTGGTAAAGAAATTTGGGATAAGTTGTGTATCACCTATGAAGGCACTACCGTTTGAATTTTCTCTTGCATGACTACGAACTTTTTTGTATGAAACCTCATGAATCAATTTCTGACATGTAACTAGATTTACTCAGATAGTTACTTCACTGCATGCATTAGGAAACGAACTTTCAAACTATGAAAAAGTAAACAAAATTTTGAGATGCTTGCCTTCGTCATATGATGCTAAAATCACTGCAATCACTTAATCTAAGAATTTGAACACTTATTCAATTGATAACTTACTTTGCTCACTCATTGCTTATGAGCAAGGGGTGAATCAAAGAAATCTAGATGCAGGTGAGAAGAAGAAGGAGAAAATAATTACATTGAAGGCGCACATATTGGATTCTGAATCTTCCAGGTCTGAAAGCGATGAAGTTTCCTTCATCACAAGGAAATTCAAAAGCTTTCTAAGGAAGAAACAAAAGTATCATCAAAATTGGAGAAAAGGTAAGGATCATAAACATGTTAAAGGATCTTATGATATTATTTGTTATGAATGTAGGAAACCAGGACATGTGAGAACTGATTTCCCGACACTTAAAGATCATTCAAGCAAAGGAAAGGGTGAGGAGAAACCTAAGCTAAGGATGGACAAGATGAGAGTACAAAAAGCATTTTGGGCGGATTCGGCATCGGACTCATCGGAGACGGAACCAGAAGATGAGACATCAAAATTTTGCTTGATGGCAGACGACAATCCTGATCAAGAAGAGGTATGTAAACTTTCTTACGATCAACTTCTTGAAGTTTCAGAAAAAATTCATGCATCATATAAGAAATTAAAGAAACACATGCTATCTTGAAATTAGAATTCTTGAACCTAAAAAAAGATCATGAAATTTTAACTAAAGACCATCAAATGATTGATTCAAACCATATGACTTTACTTGATGAATTTGATGAGTTAAATAAAAATTATTTTGAATTAGTTGAAAAGCATGATGCATTAAAAGTTTCACACACATCACTTGAATCTGATTTTAAGAAGTCTAAAGAGATGGAGAAAAATTTGAGGATTGAAAATGAGATCTTAAAAAGCACAAATTTGAAGATTCAAAATGAATTAGAAACATGTAAGAAAACTAGGATGACACCTACTTTTGATCAATTACCAAAACCTAGGAAGAGGCATTATAACTCAAACCACTTAAGAAATCCTTTTCCTGGAGTTAGATGTTTTTCATGTGGCATGCTAGGACACATCTCACACACTTGCACAGTTCACCATAGTGGACATTGGGTGTGGAGATCTAAGGTGCATGATCCACAACATACCACACATGCATTGCATTCTACTCTTCATAAGAAGGAACCCAAACCTTCTTGGGTTCCTAAATCTAACATTTGAGAATTTTGCAGGATGGCTCTCACAAAAGGCCTCGTGAGAGTATGTGGTACCTGGACTGTGGATGATCTCGACATATGACTGGTGATGCCAACCAGTTTGTTGTACTAGAGTCCAGGACTGGAGGCAAGGTTACTCTTGGAGACAACACCACCAAGAAGGTGGTGGGCGCAGGTATAATTGGTAATTTCAAGAACCTTATGATTGAAAATGTTTTGCTTGTAGATGGATTGAAACACAACTTGCTCAGCATCAGTCAACTCTGTGACAAAGGCTTCATCGTGCAATTTTTTGTAAATTTATGCATTGTAAGTTTAAGTAACAACACTATTTTGCAGGAAAAGAGGATCAACAACATCTACATGCTTGATTTAAATAATATTGAATGTGCTGCTTCTTTTTGCTTAAAAACTATGTGATGATTTTTCTAAAATAATGAGTAGAGAGTTTGAGATAAGTTTGATGGGAGAGTTGTCCTACTTTTTGGGGTTTAGCATAAAACAATTGGAGGATGGAACCTTTTTAAATCAAACAAAATACATAAAGGACATTTTAAAGAAATATGAGATAGACAAAGCCAAGCCAATTAACACTCCCATGACTTCTAGTGCTCCATTGGATAAGGACACAAGTGGAAAGTCTATTGATCAGAAGAAGTATAGAGGCATGATTGGATCTTTACTTTACTTGACTGCGAGCCAACCTAATATCATGTTTAGTGTTTGCCTTTGTGCTAGATTTCAAGCTGACCCTAAGGAGTCCCAGATGACTGCTGTTAAGAGGATTTTTAGATACCTTTTGGGGGATTTGGTACCCTAGACACAGCACTTCTTTTGAGATTATTGGATTTTCTGACTCTGATTTTGCAGGATGCAAGGTGGATAGAAAAAGCACTTCAGGAACTTATCAATTCATTGGTCAGTCTTTGGTCTCTTGGTCTAGTAGGAAGCAAAACTCTGTTGCACTTTCCACTGCTAAAGCTGAGTACATCTCTCTTGGAAGTTGTGTGGCCCAAGTCCTTTGGTTGAAATAACAGGTATTGGATTTAGGATTACCTATAGGCACCATCTCAATCTTTTGTGACAACACTAGTGCCATATGCATATCTAAGAATCCTATCCAACATTCAAGGACTAAGCACATTGACATTAGGCATCACTTCATTAGAGATCATGTGACTAAGGGAGACATTGAGTTACACCATGTGACAACTGAAAATCAATTGGCTGACATCCTTACTAAACCACTGTCTTTTGACACTTTCAATTCTTTAAGGACCAGGTTGGGTGTGATTGATATAACTGCATGACACTTGATCTTTTAGTTACTTTCTTTTGTTTTTTTTTTTTCGGTGTGTTTTACTTTCTTTTGTTTTTTTCTTTCTCATACTTATTTTTCAAAATCATCGCTGAAATGATAACATATTCCATATTTTTTAAAAAAATTTGTAGTCAATGTGTTTTCATCTCTTAATCTCCTAGATGGTAAAAATATTTTGTGATTGTGTCACTTTCTCTAACCTATTTTAGTGGCATAGTTTTTTTTTCTAATCAAAAGTCTATATCAAATTAAAGATTCTTTATGAAATTGAGATCTTTTCTTAAGCTTGCTTAAGAAAATCTATCTTGTATTTATAATGTTTAAAGTCTCTTTGTCACATCAAGATCCTTCGTTACTCTTGTCTTTGATTATTAATTATGTTTGTGGTAAATCTTCCATATGTTAGAGAGAGAGCTCCTATTCTCTAATATCTGAGAAGATATATTCACAACTAAGTTTTAGTTTAAGAGATCATAAAAGAGAATATATCTTGCAAAAATAAATTTTTTTTGCCAATGATGCCAACAAAAGAAGCGCAAAAACGCCAAAATTAAAAAAAAAAATCTATAAAAAAATGCGCAAAGAGCCACTCAAATTGACAAGATGTATAAAATGAGCCCACTCAAAAGCAAGCTATTCTCTCTTTTTAAATCTTTTAGAACTTAGAAGTTTTGTTTCTCAAAGACTTGATTTCGATTGTTTTGCGATCGTGACAGATTTATTTTGGTTCATTATTTTATAAAGATAGTTTTGTCTTAAACCAAGTGATGGATGGATTCTTTTTCTCATATTCAATTAATTCTTTGAGTTAGGATATTGATTTCAAAAGATGATTCTACCCTAAGAAAACGTCTGAGCTAAGGGTAACCATGACCGGATATTCTACTATTCTATGAATGGTTGAGATTGTTAACTCATTAACCCACAAGTTTTTAAATTAATCACATGGAATACTACATCATTTTCATGCCTTGGTAAAAAAAAAAATTGTTGTGATTTGCTATTGTTCTTTTGTGTTCTCTCCTCCTTTTTGATAGGTCAAAAGGGGGAGAAGTATATGATGTTCTTACACTTGTCGATCCTGAAATTTTTTTCTGCTAATTATCTTCGTAGTGTTTTGCCATCATCAAAAAGGGGGAGATTGTTGCAAATCTATTTTCATGACTTATGTTTTGATGATTGACAAACCTATTGATTCTCTTGGACTGCATGTTACTTCTAACTTTTTAGGAATCGAAGATCGAACGAATAGACGAAGCCAGTTCAAGATTGCGTAGGACTAGGGTTGAGTCAGTCTGTACTTTGTTTTTTCTCTTCTTGAGTCTATTTGTAATTGTCAAAGAGACTGATGTTAAGTAACCCTACACACACCCTTGAGAGACTTAGAATTTTTGTTTTTACTCATATTGGCCAGGATGATATTTACATCGTCCTGGACGATCAGGCTTAAAACAGAAAGTCTAAATAAGGATTCTTAATTAAGGCAGCCATCATTAACAGATCGGCCTAGATGATACTTGTATCGGCCAGGACTATAAGCTCAAAACAGAAAGAAGTTGCCACCATAGACAATTAAGGTATACTGTATTTTTAAATTATCGGCCAGGACGATATTCAGAAATTATGCCTTAATTCAACAGGAAATCAATGTAGTAATTAAGGATGATTGCTACGATCATATCATCCTGGATGATCGCAGGATTGGCCAGGATGATCTATTCAAAAAACCTTAGTTACTTCAGGACGATAAATATCGGCCAGCTCGAATTCAAGGCGATGCTCTGGACGATTTTCCTCTAATTTGAACTGATCTACCGGGACAATCGTGAGATCGGCCTAGACGATCAAGCCAATTTTAAATCATCTAGTTTGCATTCAGGGCGATGCTCTGGCCAATCTTCTGAGATTTGTACTGATCGGCCAGGCCAATGTCTATATCGGCCTGGATGATATTGTCGGCAACTTGCAATTAATGAGCTCCTTTGAAGCTCTTCTATTTAAGAGCTCTTGTTCAACGTTTTAAAAACCTTTGCTGCTGCCTTGACCTGAGAAAGCCTTGAGGAGAGAAAGAGAGAGAGGGAGAGAGAGAGGATCTTGTGAGGGGGAGCTTGTGAGGGGATTTACAAGGGTTGCTTCAAGGATCGATCTACTTCTTCTTAATCTAGAAGTTCTTGTCCGTGGAAGGATCGGTAGAGATAAGGAGTTAGCTTTTGGTTGTGGTTCTCTGCCAGCTTCAGGAGGAAGCAAAAGGAGGTAGGTTCTCTGCCTTGCCGGGGTGCCAAAAAGGAGGTTCTTGTAAAGGCTTCTCCGCCTAACCGTGGGGGCTAAAGGAGAGTCACATTTGTAGTGCAATACTTGGAGGGTGCCTATAAGGAGTGGACGTAGGTCGAGTTGACCTAACCACTATAAATTTCTGTGTTCTTGTTTATTGCTTCCGCACTTTTATTTCCGTATTTATTTTTCACGTGGTGTGATTTTGGTTTATGCGTTTTCGCTCTTTGTGAAAAGAAATTTTTTAAAATACCAATTCACCCCCCCCCCTCTTGGTTAGCTTAGGACAAAGTTCATAGGGCTTAACATCCCTAACGAACTTTCAAAAACTCCTAATGTATTTTGTTTAAAAATAATTTCTGATGAATTATGGTTATTTCATAGGAGACTTTGTCGCCCTAGCATGAAAAATCTAATGAAAATTACCCAAAAAGAATTGGTTATAAGTATACCAAAACTTGACTTTACTTATCAACTAGAAAAATAGGTGAAGTCCTCATTTCATTCCACTAAGGATCTTAAAACTAGCAAACCAATGGAGATTATTCATATGGATCTTTTTTGACCTATTAGCACTATAAGTCTAAGGGGGAAGGTATACGTATTTGTGATAGTTCATGATTTCTTGAGATTCATATGGGTTAAATTTTTATTTCATAAGAGTGAATCATTTGAGCAATTTAGAGATTTTTCAACATAGATTTAGAGAAAACTAGGATGTCAAATATTAACAATTTAAAGTGATCACAGAGGTGAAAATGAAAATTTTGAGGATTTTTATAAAGTACTTAGAATTGATCATAATATTTTTACACCTAGGACCCTCAGTAGAATGGGGTAGTTGAAAGAAAGAACAAAACATTAATTAAGTTACTGGAGCCATGTTGGTATAATATTCACTTCCTAAATATTTTTAGGCTGAAGCGGTTAGTACTACATGTTATGTTCTGAATAGGGTAAACATAAGGTCAAAATTGAATAAAACACCCTATGATCTTCTTGAAGGGAGAACACCTAACTCATCATATTTGTATATTTTTTGATGTAAGGTGTTCATATATAATAATAAAATATCTTCTTTAGGGAAATTTGATCCAAAATCAGATGAAAGAATTTTTCTTGCATACTCTAGTGTTGGAAAATTATATAAAGTATTTAATAAACAAACTTTGGTAGTTGAGGATATCACACATGTTATATTTGATGAATCTGGTATTTTGGAAGAGCCAAGTTTGAAAGAGGATGATATAGAAAATAACTCCCAAAGGATTGAGAGAATTAATTTGGATGAAATTTTGGAACAAAAAAACCCTTTTCCTAGAGATTTGAAATTTTCTAAAAACTACCCAAGAAGTTGATTTTAGGTGAACCTAGTGAGGGTGTTAGGACTAGGAATGAACTTAGTAAAGAAGTCAATCATTCTATCTTTATTTCAACGATAGAACCCTCAAATGTAAATTAAGCACTTTCGAATGAATTTTGGATTTTAGCCATATAAGAAAACTTAAATCAGTTTGTAATGAATGGTGTTTGGGAATTGATTGCAAGCCCAAAGGATCAAAGTGTAGTTAGAACTAAGTGAGTAATTAAAAATAAAATGAATGATATAGGAGTTGTTAAAAATAAGGCTAGATTTGTGGCTAAGGGGTATATCAAATTAAAGGGATTGATTTTGAGGAGACTTTTGCCTCTATACTAACAATTGAAGTAATTAGGGTTTTATTAGCCTTTGCATATTTAAAGGATTCAAATTATTTCAAATGGATATTAAAAGTGCCTTTTTGAATGAAGTAATACAAGAGGATGTTTATGTTGAACAACCTCCAGGTTTTGAAAGTTCTAAATTCCCTAGTCATGTGTATAAATTGAAAAAGGTATTATATGGATTGAAATAAGCACCTAGGGCTTGGTATGAGAGGTTAAGCACTTTTCTATTTGAGATATCTTTTGAAAAAGAAAGTGTGGACACCACTCTCTTTTTGAAGAAATTGGGAGATCATATAATCATTGTTCAAATTTATGTTGATGAAATCATTTTTGGATCTACAAATAAAAATCCTTATAATGATTTTTCAAAAACAATGACTAGTGAATTTGAGATGAGCTTAATGGGATATTTAAGTTATTTTCATGGTTTTAATATTAAGCAAATTAAGGTGGGAATTTTTTTGAATCAGTCGAAGTATGTTAAGGATATCCTCAAAAAATATGAAATGGACAATACTAAACCAGTAAGTACACCAATGAGTTCCTCAGATCTAATGGATAAGGATCCAAAGGGAAAATCTATTGATCAAAAGAAAGTTAAAGGAATTATTGGATCTTTATTTTATTTGATTGCTAGTAGACTAGATATTATATTTAGTGTTTGTTTGTGTGTTAGATTTCAATCATATCAGAAAGAATCACATCTGACAACAGTAAAAAGGATTTTGATATATCTTTTGGAAACTCATAACTTATGAATTTGGTATCCTAAGTATAGCTCTTCATTTGAGATTGTTGGATAGTCTGATTTAGACTTTGTAGGTAGTAGGGTTTACCGAAAGAGTACATCTAAAACTTATCAATTTATATGAAATTCTTTAGTTCTTGGTCCAATAAAAAATAGAATTTTGTAACACTATCTTCTATTGACACTATCTTCTATTGAAGTCGAATACATTACCTTAGGAAGTTGTGTGGCACAAGTTCTTAGGTTGAAATAATAATTGATTGATTTAGAATTTATTATAGGCACAATTCTAATTTATTATGAAAACACTAGTGCCATTTGCATCTCAAAAAATCCTATTCAACATTCTAGAACCAAACATATAGACATAAGACATCATTTCATTGGGGATCATGTTTCCAAAGGAGAAATTGAATTGAACTATATTTCAACAGAAAATTAACCTGTAGATATTTTTACAAAACCACTAGCCTACATACTTTTAGCACATTAAGATCATGGTTAGGTGTAACTGATCTTAATGCTTAAATAAAATCTTATACAAACTTGATATGTTTTTTATGTTTATTCTCTATTTTTGTTTGTAAATGTTTATGTTTGTGTGTTTTTTATTTTTGTTTTGTTTTTTTTTTTGGACATGTATCATTTATCAAAACTTATTTTTTGGTTTTCATGCTAATTTTTCTAAGTGTTTCCATCATAATGTACGAAATTATTTTCATACCATATGAATTTTATAGCATGCCAATCATTGTTTTGAGGTGAATCCGTAACGTTTTGATTTTTTTTAACATAGATCATATTGTATGATATTATCATCATCCCGTACGATCTGTATGCTTTCGTCTATACACTTATAAATGGTTATATGGGTAGAATCAATTTTTATAATTGATCGTATGTATGAACTAAATATTTGTCTGTACGGTCCACGTGTCATTTTCTGTGGGGGGACGATCCTAACCGCCATTAAAATAATCTTAAATAATTGATCATCCCGGATGAACACCTATTCATCTGTATAATCATATGATCAAAAAGTAAGTACAAAAGGATGCCTCATAAATGGTGTGTTTACGAAAAGTCATTTCATTTTGGACCTTATCGTTCATCCATATGAAAATATTTTCATACCATATGATTGCAAGATCGTACGTACGAATCAATTTCTGTACTGTACGGAGGCTCATTTTTCTTTAAATAGGAGGGTTTTAGAATTCATTTTCATTCACTTCAACATCCTCCTTGAATCCTTCTTAACTTAGGAATAACAAGTTCTAGCAAGCGTGGTAGAGTTTTTAAGGGTTCATCATCCAGGGGTTGGGATAACAATTTTCTATCTAAAGAAAATGAGGATTCCTTTTATAGGTACATAGTTGAGAAAATCACTCCCTCAAGACTACTGATTCAATATGATATCCACTTTCAAGTTATGCCTCTATTTGCTTCAACCCAATTCTACTTTATTTTGACTTTGATCCATGCTTACCATAGGGAGACCTTTCACTATTTTTTTAGTGAATATGAGATTTAGCGAGGATGAGAGTAAGATAACAGCATTTGTCAAAAAATAATGGGTAGAAATAACCAAGGAAGATCTTGGAACCTTTCTCCATTTAAGAACTCATGGAACTAGAGCACACACTTTAAACTCCAAATTTGACTATGATTGGTCTAAAATAAATAAGACTCTTAGAGGTGTCACTCAAGTTTATCATTTGGCTAGAGTACACACTTTGAATCAAAATGCGAGGGTCATCCACCATGTCCTTAGAACTTCAATCATTCCTAAGGCTGGTGATCGCATAAACATTACTCTTCTTCTATCGACAGTTACCTATTTGATCATTACTGGACAACCAATTGATGAAGCCCAACTCATCCTAGATTTCATTCATAATCTTTCTAAAATTGGGTTTCCTTCACATAAGAGGAAGAAAAATATTGCTCTAGGACACCTAGTACCCTATATTTTGGAAAAAAGGTACAACATAATTCATCCAAAAACTCACACTAATTTTCTAATCTACTTCATCGATGCTTCTTTTCGATCTCTTTTTAGTAGAAATGAGAGTACAAGTGAGGATATTGAGGGAGAAGGGGGAGCAACTTCACCTACTTAAGGACTTGATCAGAATGACTTTCAAGAGATCCAGCATTTTGATAGGATGGAGAGTCATTTTGATCAACATTTTGATCAAATTCAGACACATTTAAACTAGCAGGATAGATCCAAGGTCAGTTTGACTCAGTGAACACAAATGTAATTATGATGAATTGCTATTTCTCAGTCTTCAAATAGCCTCCTCCTCCAGACTAGGGTCCTTCAGAGTTTTAGATGTACTTCTTTATAGTTATTTTTGCCAGTCCTTCCTAATGATGTAATGATGTCATTTGTTTATTTCCTTATATAGTACTTATTTAGATTTGTGTTGATGTTTTGTTATTTTAGAAGTTATGTGTATTGAAATCAATGGCCTTACTGTATCTGATCTTTATTTGATATCAATAAAAAATGTCATGTTTTTGACTAGTTATTTTTGTTCCTTATTTGAAATGTGAGTTTGTCTATATGAAAATCTTATTTTAATTGATCTGAAAAGTGTTATAAATTAACTTGCATTATAATATTAATTTCATTATGAAATTTAATTTTTCAAAAATTTAAGTTAACTTATAACTCGATCAAGTTAAGGATATAAATCTCATATTCTTTTTAGGCAAACATAATTTGAATATTATTATTGCAATTTTGATGTCTTATTATTTTTTTTTTCTCTTTTCAATTTAATTAATTTTATAATTAGAGAAATTTGACTTTTTAGATTATTGATTTTGAAAAGAATAATTAAAAAAAGAATAAGGTATATTAAAAATAAATGTACAATGTATACAAAAATCAAAAGAATGTGTAATAGTTCGCAAAATGAAAGAGGCATAAAATTAGCCCAAATTGAAAAGGATGCACAAAGTGTTCCACTAACATTTGAAAAGATGTGTAATGTCATGAATTGAATATATTCTTTCCTCTATCATCTGATCTTTAACTCAAATCAATCTTTTTTCAATTAGATTTTATTTTGAAAATTAAAATTAACTAATTTTTATTTCATCACTTTTGCAATAATCCTCCATATCTAATTGTCTAGAATGCTTCATGGCATTGATAAATTTTTCTTATCCTAGTTATTCTTTAATTTAAAACTTTTTGAATCTTTCTTTTTCATCTTATGGTAATTAACTTTGTTATTGCAACTCTATTTAAATATCTTTCAAGATCAATTATCTTATGGTTTTTCATATGACATCTTTCATTTCACCTTTTTTATTCCTTTTTTATTATTGTCAAAAGGGGGAGTAATATTATTTTATTATTTTGTGTTTTGTGTTTCATGTGTTTGTGTTCTTGCGTTTGCGTTTGTTGTATTTTGTGTGTTTGTGTTTATTGCTTGTTTTTAAAATTTTAATAATAAAAAATTGTCATATGCACTTCATAGAATTTCTCTATAATCACATGTTTTATTCTTTTAGGGGGAGCTAAGGAGAAATTTAGAGTATATATCTTAACTCAAATAATAGTTGTTTTGCCATCATCAAAAAGGAGGAGATTGTTGAGATTGTTGCAACTTAGTTTTTCAATTGTTAACATTCATACAACATGTATGCTTTTTATGATTCCAAATATTATTATGTTAATTATAATTTCTCCTAGCATATTTTGGATGTATTATTTTTGTTGTTAGTGTATACTAACATTTCAGGGAAATTATGCTCAAAATTATTGAAGATTTCAAATCATATTAGATTGGGGTTCATTGTAAATGAAGTCTGTATTTTTATTTTTATTGAGTCTAAAAGAGTGTGATTGTAATTTAGTAACTATACATACACGCACTAGGAGAGTGTTTAAAATTATAAATTTGTAAATTGATTGTATTATATGAACTCTTTTCATACGGGACTATTTGTTAAGTTATTTTCACCGATGAGCAGTCAAACGAACTGCAACTAGAAAATTTTTCTAAGTACTGATCATACTGTACGAAGCTCTTTCATATGTATGTCGTCAAGAGTATGAATTAGTCGGATCCCTTTTTGTCCTGATGAATTCATTATTTTTTGAATTAATCATATTATATAATGTCGTCATCGAGCGTACGCATCCAGAGTACGAATTAGATGGGTCACTTTTCATCCTAATGAATTTGAAAATTTTCTAAATTGTTCGTACTGTATGATATTGACATTGTATGTATGTCATCCAGAGTATGAATTGGACGAATCCCTTTTCGTCCCGATGAACTTGAAAATTTTTTGAACTTATTGTATGGTATGATGTCTTCTTCGTACGTATGTCATCTAGAGTACAAAAATGTGGGGTCCCTCTCTGTCCCAATGAAGATAAAAATTTTTCTAACAATTAGTATAGTATGAACTTGGTTCGTACTAGATGATCATCATGTATGAAGTTATTTTGTATAGATTCATAATAGGTTCATATGCAATAGTTTTTTAATTATTCGTGTGTATGAATATATGATTATATTGTACGATCATACACGCTCAAAATGGAAAATTTAGTTTTCAGTACAGTTTTTGTGTCTTATATATAAAAGGTCCTTTAAAACTAATGTGTAGAGAGTTCTTCTTCATGATTTTTCAAGAGCAAGTGAAAGAGTGTACTTGGGAGAGTGTTTGAGAGAGATTTCTTACAAGAGAAGTGTGAAGGGTTCACAAGGTTATTCAAGGGTAAGAATCACTTTGTGTTTTTGGTTACAACACTTCTTTTTCTTTTTTTTAGTTGCTCGAGAGAAGATCTTTGAAGTAGATGACGGTTCTCTGCCGACAATTGGAGAGTGTGAACAGACGACTATTCTTTGCCTACACTTGGAGGGTGTGAAAGGACGATGATTCTCTACCAACACTTGGAGGGTGTAAAAGGACGATGATTCTCTACCGACACTTAGAGGGTGTGAAAGGATGACGGTTCTCCACCGACACTTGGAGAGTGTAAAAGGATGACGGTTCTCTGCCGACACTTGGAGGGTGTGAAAGGACAACAGTTCTCTACCGTACCGAGGATTGGTAGAAGAGAGGAATTATAAAGGCTTCTTCGCCTTATTGTGGCTGCTAAAGGAGAGTCACTATTGGTAAGAGGTAGTCTTTAAGGAGTGGATGTAGGTCATGTTTGACCGAACCACTATAAATCTTTGTGTTATTTTATTTTTTGCATTTTTATTGTGGTTAAAAGGCTCAATTCAAAAGATAATCAAAGTTGGAAAGTTATTAAAATAGGTTTCTAATAAAAAATTAAGAGAATTTTTAAATTACTAATTCATCCCCCTCTTGGTTTGCCTTGGGACAATATCTTAGGTATAGCAACCTATATGAAATCAACAGTTTAGGGATTTCATCCTTGAAGGTTGGCCTTCATCGTTGTGCTCACTTGATGATAGTGATAGAAGTTTGTTGAATGGAGAGTTATTTTTGGAAGAAGTTGAAGAGGTCCTCAAGCAAGTTGGAGGTTTCACAGCTCTGGGTAATGACAATATTTCTTATTCCTTTATTAAAACATATTGGAGTATCATTAAAGGTGATTTATGGATTGCAATTAAAAAGGTTGTGTATTTTATGAAAATGAATGATGAGTGAAAAGATACTTTAATTGTTCTTATCTCAAAGGTAAGCAATCCTATGGTTCCTTCTAACTATAGGCCTATTAGTCTTTGCAATATTATGTATAAGGTGGTGGCAAAAATTCCTTTGAATAGATTGAAAATCATTATCCCAATACTCATCTTTGAAAAGCAAGCGTCCTTTTTGTATGGTCATTCTCTGTCAGAGCTTGTGCTGGTAGCTCAAGAAGTATTTCATAAATTTAGTTATTCTAAATCTTCTAAAGGTTTAGTTTCTTTTAAAATTGATATGAAGCAGGCGTATGACTCTATGAGTTGGGACACATTGAGGAAAGTTTTGGATTATTTTGGGTTTCCTCTTCAGTTCTCCATATTGATTATGTAATGGGTTAAAGATGCCAGGTTTTCAACTTTGATTAATCATAGTTTTTCCTGTTATATCAATACAAGGAGTGGATTTCAACAAGGTTGCCCTTATCACCTTTTCTATTTATTCTATGCTTGCAATTATTATCTAATGCTCTCATTCGAAAAGATGATTCAATTGGTGTTCAAATTCAACCAAATGGTCCAAGGATCTCTCATATGCTTTATGCAATTGATATTATTTTTTTTAAGCCAATAATAAGGTTGCGAAAGAGATTAAGGGTATTTTGCTGGACTTTTGTGGTTGGTCAGGACATAGGATTAATTTCAACAAATATGCTATTCTTATTAGTAAATATGGGAAGATAAGGGAAAGAAATCCATTACCTGAATTATGGGGTATAAATTGGTTAAGGAGTTTAATTATCTTGGTGTCAAAAATTTTTTTGAGGAGGTTAGTGAGAGCTGATTTTTAGTTTAACATTGATAAATCTATGACAAAGATGAATGTTTGGGGAAGTAAATTCATATCCTTAGCTGGGAAACTTACTCTCATTAAAATTGCAATAGTCTCTTTTCCCATTTTTCATTGTACGCATTCCCTTGTTCCCAAAGGTGTTCTGGATGAAATTGATTAATTGTGCAGGAGCATTATATGGAATAAGCAAAGAGGCATCTTTGGTCTTCATTACATCAACTGGAATGTTTGTGCAAGCTAGTTATGCAAGGAGGGCATGGGATTCATTCATATGCAATCAAAGTTGATCCTTTAAGATCAAAGTTAGCTTGGAAATTTTTATAGGATAAAGATTTGTTGATGCATAAAATTCTGGAACCGAAGTATGGGTCTCGAATCTGTGATGATGGTCCAAATAAGGGAGCTAGGTTCAGCTACAAGGTGGATCATTTATGTTGGGTCCAAATTTCTTAATCCTATTTTAAGATGGACGATTGCAATAGGGAATTCTATTGATGACTATAATGATATTTAGGTATTGGACAAATGTATTAATAAGCAGCCAACTTTTGTTGTAAATCAAATAACCAATGTTGTTATTGTGGATAAGTTTATTGTTGATGTAAAGTCGGATTTTGCTGAACTTCAAAAATATTTTGGAGAGGAATTGGTTCTTTTGATTAGTCAAATTCAGATATATCTGGAGCATTTGGAAGATCAACTGGAACTCATTCATCAAAGTTCTGGAAAGTCTATTACTGCTTTAGCTTTTTGAAGCTTTGGTGCAGGACCAGACCGAGTGTTTCTACTGGAATTGGATCAAGACGGAAAAATTGAACCAAAGGGTGGAGGTATTATGGTGGCGAATATTCCACAAGGCTATTCTGACCTTTCAATTTTTTACTTATAGAAGGCTGCAAGATGCTATTTCATGTACAGGAGGATGCAATGAGATAGAGTATCAAGAACATGTGTCTATTAAGTGGGTGAAGCTGATGGAGGTATTTAATTGATTGAATAAATGGGGACTTGGTATTATTTCTTTTGGTGCATTTGAATATTTTTGTTCTTGGCTGAATTCTTATGTTCTAAAGAATAGGTTTTTGGTTATTTTGTACTGTTCTTTAATTTATTTATCTTGGAAGGAGAGGAATAAATTTATTCATGGAAGTAATGAACATAGTTTGGTGGTGATTGATGCTAATGTAGTAAGTTATGCTTCGGTTTCCTTTTCTGGTGGAAGATTGAGTACAGACAACTAGGGTGTTAATCAACCTTGTAGGCTGTTGGTGAATGTTTGACACCCTCCACCCCTCGATTGGATTAATGTAAATGTCGATACTTCTTTATTATCGTCATACAAGTCTGGAGTTGGTGGTGTATTTCATGATTAAAAAGGGAGGTTTTTGCTAGCATTTGGACAAACCTATGTTCATTGGGATGTTGCTCGTTTTATGCTCTTTTCTATTCAAGCTATTAGGAATGTTATGCGAGATTGGATGTTTAAATGTAAACAAATCATCATTGAAGGTGATAATTACAATATTATCAAATTTCTTCAAGACTCTTTGAGGAAAATGGATACTTCTAAGGATGGACATTAGAAGGATGATCTCTCGTTTCTCAATGATTTTAATAATGTTAACTGCAGTTGTACTGATAGGAGTTGTAATAGATTAGAGAATTTGTGTGCTAGTTTTGCTCTTTTTTGAAGTTTTCATTCTGATGGCATTTGTTTGAATAATATTCCTCCATCCTTTCTTAGTTTGTTAAAGGAGGAATGTGATTATTTTGTTTCGTAGGTCGAAATAAGTTTTTTGATTAATGAAATAGTTTTGCAACTTAAAAAAAAATTATTGGGGTTAAATCATTGTTTAAACACCCAAATTCTTGAACATTTAAGGGAGGCTTAAAAAACCATAAACTAAATAATTACAATAATATAAATAAGGAAGTAACAATCTACATTGAATATACAAACTTTTTATTGAATGCAACATAAAATATAGAATGACAATGATGAATAAAATCTATTAACTATTTTTCTATGTTAATCATGATGAGAAAACATTAGTAAAAAAATAATGCACATATTTCCTTAAATAAGTTATTTATAAATAAAAACCCTATCAAAGAAATAACGATGAATATAAATACAATATGGATTTTAATTTCTAAAAGAGCAACAAATTAATATAGAAGGAAATGAATAGTTCAAACACAAATGTCCAATCAGATTTTTAAACAAAAGAACAACATGAAGTATTATTTAGAACACTATTGAGTATTTATATTACAAAAATTTACAAAAGTATTACACAAAAATCATGAGATGGAATTATTTGTAACGATGAACATTTATATTGCAAAAGTCTAAATAGATCCTTCACAAAAATAATGAAAAAAATCATTTGTAACCATGGGCATAAACTTAATAGGAAATAGTTTGAATTAGATTTTGTGCTTTCATTTCTTTTATTTATTATATATATTTATATACACTTTAAATTTATATTTTATGTCTTAAATGATATATTTTACTTATTAAAATTTTATATTAATATTTAAAAAATTTATTAGTTTTAGTTTATTTTAATTATTGAATTTACTAAGAAAACATCGCTAACATTCTCTCTCCTTGACATGTATCAAACAATATTTGATTCGATCATGAATAGACTCATTCGATTTGTCTCGACGAGCCAAATGCAACCATGTAATCCATTTTGTAAAATAAGGTCTTGAATGAAATTTTTTATGTACATAAATAACATGTGTATAAGAGGAAAATTGACCTACAAAGTGTGTAATATTATTATGTAAGTGACCAATCCAAAAAGGAGGTTACGATCAACATAGAGCTCAACTAGACAAACTTGGATCATCCTAGAAAATATGTAATTTCATATAATTAATCATATAGGATGATCTTCTAAATAATTGAACTTATCATATTGTATAAACTTTCTTTCGTAATGTATGATTAGAAAACAATGATGAAAATTAAGGTTTTTAAGAGACAACTTTATAACTTCTTATTGTGTCTTAAGGGAAAGGTGTGCAAGAGTAGTTAGAAATGTTTTCATCTAGAGGGAGAGTTTGGAGAGGGAAAGAGAGGATGCGAGATTTCCTTAAGAAAGTCAAATGGATGTGAATGGATTCACATAGTTTCTCATGCTATCATGCATGTTAGGTCCTCAAGTTATGTTTTTGTGGAGCTCCTAAAGAGAAAATTTAAGAAGAATATTCTTTAGTACGAAAGACCCGCCAAATGAGGAGATTAGATATCAACATCCTTGTCAACCTATGAAGATGAGAGGATGGACGGTACTCCACCATTGAGGGAGCAACTTCTCCATCGTGCTGAGGAGGCAAAAGGAGAGAGTAGCATCTCCACTGGGCTAAGGAGGAAAAAAGAGGATCAACAACTTTACAGGGCTAAGGAAGAAAAAGGAGAGAGTGGCAACTCTGTCAAAGTGAGAAGCTAAAGGAGGGATGACATGTCCATCGAATCGTGAGGTAGGAGGGAGATTCCTCAAAGTCTACAAAGGTCATTTTCATCAGCTCAAGGGAGAAGGGCTTCTCTGCCTAGTTGAGTGCTAAAACAAAGTCATTTTTAGTGCAATTGTCAAATATGAGGACCTTTGATTATCTTGGTGAATGATTTTTTTAAGTTTACTTTTGGTCATTTTAATGGAAGAAATTTGTGGGTGATAAACCTTTGGTTGAAGTTTTCTTTTATGAAATTAATATATAAAAAAAACATATTTTCTTGTTATTATGAATAGTTTATTGTCTTAAATTACTTCTATAAATCACATTTAGTTTAAGCAAAAAAAAAAATTAATAGAACAATCACCCCCCCCCCCCCCCCTCTCATGGTGCCTTAAGCACTATTAAGTGGTGTCAGTGCTCTTTCACCATATGGGTATACCTTATTATAATGAATGTCTATACCACTTAGACTTCAACTTTCTAAGAAATAATTTCATTCTTTAATTATATAAAACTACATCATGCCCACTGGTAAACTCTTTCTTAATAAACTTTTAATCTTGCAATCTCTTAGTTTTCTCCTTATTGATCTTAACATTCTCATAATAAGCCCCAAATCTATATTTTTCAAGCTCATTCAATTGTATCAATCTCCTATCCCAAGCATCTTTTATATTATAATTCAACTCTTTAACTGCCTAATAAGCCTCATGCTCTAATTCCATTAACTAATGGAAAGCTTTTCAAAAAATTAATCTATAGGGTGATATTGCAATTGGAGTTATTAAAACAAATTTTGTAAGCTCATAAAACATCATCCAATCTAAAAGATCAATCTTTCCTGATGGGTTTTACAATTTTCTCCAAAATTCTCTTAATCTTCCTATAATAAATTTTAGCTTGTCGACTAGTCATGGGATGATAAGCAGTTGCTACTCTATGATGTATTCCAAATTTTGAAATAAGGTTTTCAACTCTTCTATTATAAAAATGACTTCCCCCATCACGAACAAATGCTCTAGGCATCCCAAAGCTAGCAAAAATATTTTTCTTCAAAACATTTATAACTACTTGGGCATTATTTTTGGGTATAACCACTCTTTTAATTCATTTAGTGACATAACCAACTACTATCAAAACATACTAATTTCTAAAATATGGAACAAATAGTCCAATGAAATCTAATTCCCATGCATTTCATTTCTCTTTATAAGATTGCCTAATTATTGATATCCATCATATTTATTAACATCCTTAAATAGGATAGGACAATAAAATCTAAATTATAAAATATTATAGGTGATCATATATCCTCTATAATTCCATCTTTAATCAAAGCTATGACATCGACTGATAATTCTATCAGTCTCCTCAAAAGGGATACAACTCGTAATGCTTTGATCCTTATATCTCCTATACAGGTATAGTTCACCCGAAAAAAGAGCATAGAAAAATGCATAAATTTTTTCCTATAATTGTAAAATATGTCAATGTAGTTTACTGTTTATTTATATTAAGTCACACATTTTTCACTTACTTCAAACTACTTCTCATCTAGGAAAAACTCCTTAGTGTTAGACTTATCATGTACAATGTTTTCCAACTTCAACCTAGATACGTGATCAATTACATGGTTTTATGTTCCTTTCCTATCCAAAATTTCTACATCAAATTCCTATAACAAAAGAATCCATCCAATCAACCAAGGTTTGAGATCTTTCTTTGTTACCAAGTACTTCATAACATAATGATCGATGTACACAATGAATTTTATGTCAATCAAATATGACAAAAACTTGTCAAAGGCAAAGGCTATGGGTAGTAGTATTTTTTTCATTTATTCAATAATTTATTATGCTTAACTTAAGGTTCTATTAGTATGTTTAATGACATGAAACTTTTTATCCACTCTCTGTCTAATATTACTACTACAATAAAGTCACTAGCGTCACATATGAGTTCAAAGTTAAGTGACCAATCTAGAACAATAATAAGTGTTATTATAATTAAGTGTTTTTTTAAGGTCTCAAAAACTTATAGGAACTCATGATTGAAATCAAAAGGTAAATCTTTTTCTAATAGGTGGCATAAAGGCTTTATGATTTCTGAAAAAATCTTAATGAATCTCTTATAGAATCCAACATGATAGAAAACTCGTTAATCCTTCAATAAAAGTTAGAGGTCGAAAATTTTCAATTACTTGAATTCTTATCCTATCTACCTATAAATCTTTCTCATATATCATTTGGTCTAAAATTATATGTTTGGAGACCTCGAACTAAAACTTTTCCTAATTCAGTATTAAGTTTAACTCTTCACATCTTTTTCAAACAGCTGCTAAATACTCTAGAAAAGAGTCAAATGAAGTACCAAATATAGAGAAATTATCAATTAAATCCTCAATATCTTGCTCAATCAAATTTAAAAAATAGACATCATAAACCTTTAAAATGTTGTAGGTGTATTACAAAGTACAAAAGGCATTCGACAAAAAAGTAAATGTACTATATATTTTAATAAATGTGGTTTTGTCCTGGTCTTCATGTACTATATGAATCTGATGATAACTTGAGTATCCATCTAAAATGAAATATAATTAATGCCCTACTAATCTATCAAGCATTTGGTCAATTAATGGAAAAGGGAAATCATCATTTCTAGTGGCCTTAATAAGCTTCCTATAATAAATACAAATTCTTCAACTGGTGGCCATTATAGTAGGTATCAGCTTATTCTTTTCATTGGTTACTATAATTAAACCTCCCTTCTTAGGTACACAGTGAATGGGACTAAACTGGGATTTATCAAAAATAGGTTAGATAATTTTTACATCCAGCTATTTGAGTATCTCTTTTTTAACTACTTTCTTTATAATAGGGTTCAAACTTCTTTGAGGTCTAGCCTTTGGTTGGGATTCTTCTTCCATCAAAGTTTTATTCATGCACAAAGATGGACTAATCCCTTGTATCTCAATTATCATCCAACCAAATGTTTTTTTATGAATTCCGAGAACCCTAATCAACTCACCCTCTTGAGTTTCTTCCAAATCAGTAGAGATAATAATAGCTCGAGTCAATCCATCTTCTAAAAATGCATACTTCAAATGGGTCAATAGAGTTTTCAACTATAAGGCTGGTGCTTCAATGATCGAAGATCTCAAGGATTTCCCCAAGGAAGATGTGTTTGACGTCTTAGATGTCTCTCTAAAACTTTATGGGCATCATCTTACAAATAATTGGTATCTATACAAAATTACAATATATCATCCTTAATGAAAGAATTTTCTATCTAATCATTAGTTAACAACTCTTCCATTATCTCCCCTACTTAACTCTTCATTAGATCAATTCAATGGCATTGATCCTCACTAGGATCCTTAGGAAACTACATAGACTTCAAGATATTGGAATTCACTTCTTGATACTATAATCCCATTATTAACTCGCCATTTTGAACATCAACCATTATCATTCTAGAAGTTAGAAAATGTCTACCCAAAATAATTGGAATCTTTCTATCTTATTTCATATTTAATATAGTGAAATCTACTAGGAAGAATAACTTATCTACTTTCACAAACACATCCTCTATCACCACCCTTGGAAAATATATGATATATTTATTGACTAAAGGGTAACAGTGATGAGTTAGGACACAAGATTGATCCTTGCTCCTAAATCACATAATGCTTTTCCATAGAATTTATCCCCTACAACATAAGGAATGGTAAAACTATCATAGTTCTTTAGATTTTGAGGATGTTTCTTCTATAAAATGCCACTAATCTCTTTAGAGAGAGAAAAAATCTCAAAATCACCTAACTTCCTTTTCTTTCTAATGATGTCCATCATAAACTTGGAATAACTAGGCATTTGTTGTAAAGCTTCTACAAAGAGAATATTGATAGTTGGTTTTCTAAACACTTTTAAAATTCTATAGAATTATCTATCTAATTTTTCTCAAAAAATCTATAGTAAAATGGTAGTGGTGGTCTTTCTATTACCTTCCCAATAGGTTTATCTAAATCCTTATCTAGCTTGGGTTGTTCAACAAGTTAGGTGGATTCTACTGGTGTTTCCTCACTCTTTCCTTCTTCATTTGGTTTAAATTCACCCTAACTACCCCCCTTTGACCCCTTACACTTCTCAACTTAATGGCTTTACACTACTCTTTACCTTCGTCCTTGGGGTTAACCTTAGTATTTCTAGAAAAGTTTCCCCAAGGTATAGTGTTTAGTGAATTAATTAGCTAAACTAATTAGTTTTCTATTTTTCTTATAGAAATAGCTTGGCTTTGAAGAGAGGAGCACGCGCCACTTAAAAGAATAGATATTATAAAACGCATATTTATTATTTTCTTAGAAGAAAAATAAATTTCTTAGATTATAAAGATTATAAAGTTATTCTAAGGGAAAGTTTATATACATAATATCGCTTATTAGATTAGGACTTTGAAATGAAGAGGCAGAATATGTAAAATAAAATAAATTATGATCCTTAGATTAGATGGGAGCATTAGATAAGATCACTAGAAGGTGTCCTAAGAAGTTCATGGGATTTCTAGGGAAGTCAATGCTAACTCCTTAAGTTTAATTTCTACACTAAGGTGGGAAAGGCATTGATATAATGTGCTGAGACTATCTTAGGAGACAAAATTAATTACATCTTATGTTATAAATAATGCCCCTACTTTGATGAGGAAATGCATTGATATAATATAATACATATAAATTGTAGATTATGGTTTTATGTGGATTTTTTTATCCTTGAAGCATTCAAATTGTCCTTAAGTGGTCATTTACGGTTTGTTTGATTATTTTGCTTTGAGGATAGGAGACCAAAGACTAATAACTATAGTATATATCATGGTATTAATATTCAGAGTCAAAGTTGGTGCAAATGGCATACATCAGCCTTATTGGCAATGGAGTTAATTAGAATTATCAGTGGTAAAATTGATAAAATTATGGGCATCAATGTTATTATTGATATCACTCATTAGCCTTATATATGATGGCATGCATTGATTTTTTTTTTTTTTTGCTATAATTGGTAATGATGTTTGCATACATCAATGTTTGTGTAAATATGTGCATTGGTTTTATAGGCAATGATGTGCATCAATGTTAGTGATGATAATATTGTGTTAGGCCTACATTAAAATTTTTTTAATGATGTCATGCATCAACTTATAGGAAATGATGATCAATCATATTGGTGTAGGGTGAAAAAATCGACATGCATTATGGTTTATGTCAATTGTGAAAGAAAAAATTATTGATCATTTATGTTTGAGTCATCGATGTGCATTAGCCTTATAAGTGAAGGAATGATTCAATAGTGTTGGCAATAGAAACTGACGTAGTCGATAAGAATCAGCATTAGTATAGATGGTGTGCATTAGTCTTATAGATACTGTTGTGCATTAATATTGTTAGTGATGGTGGGCAACGAAGTTAGCAAGCTTCAACATTTTTATTGATGGCATGAGTTAGCCTTATAAGTAATGTTGCGTGCCAATGTTGTTAGCTATGATGGGAGATAAAGACAGCTGGCATAAGAAATGATATTGATGGTATGTAACTATCTTATAGGAAATGATATGTGTCAACATTATTGATGAGAAACTTGACATGAGATAAAAATCTGGCACATTGGCAAGAAGTTCATAGTGAAGAATGTTGGTCTAATTGAAATATTTTTAGTAATATTTTGATAATCTTAGTCGAAATGCTAAAATACTTAATTGGATGGCCAATGTTGACTCCCCCCAATTTGACCATTCTTTCAATATTTTAATATCTTAATGACCTGAGATTTATTGATCTTGAGCATGTTGGATTCCTCTCATCACAAAGAACTATTTTATTATAAGAACCAGTATTCAAATACCATTTTTTATGCAATTAAAGTTGTAAAGTTCTAATTATGCATGATTTGGACTCAATTGTACTTGGTTTGAAACACTTTGGTGGTTGGACTCGTCTCATCGACACATCCAGTTGGACTCTAACTTTGTAGAAATCAATGTTAGAGTGATCTTAAATCTAATTCCAAAATTTTCTAAATCAAAGATTAATTGTGATTAGTATTTTATTATATGAATTTTTTTATGATGCTTGATAAGCTGTGTCTCCATCACAAAGTGCCACATACACCTAAAATTTTCTCATTAATGGCTGAATTATTTATTAGAGATCGATATTCACATATAAGAGGAGCACATGTCCTACATAGGGAGCATCATTGAGTAACAAAATAAAATAAAATATCAAAATTTTTATGCATTATCCTTGTAACATTAAATATTATTTATTAAATATAAACTTGTTTTCTCTCAAATGATTTTTCAAACTTCTAGATCATTTCTTAACCTAAGAAACTCAATAGGAAAGCTTAGAGACTAGATTACGCATGTTATTTATAGGCTAGCCAACTAGTTAGCTGATGTAGAATATCCTCTAGAAATTTCAAGGAAGCTTAAGGGTGCGTGCATTGGATTGGACTAGTTCAGCTTATGTTAGGCTAGATTGAGTCTTGAGTTCCCCATGGGGTTGGGTCAACCCATTTGACCAACTTGGGATAGCCGAAATGGGTTGAACTACCTAGGGCGATAAGGTTAGGGTCTTAGGGACCCTTGGCAAGGGTTTAATGAGAATTAATTAGGATTTACATGGTTTAAATATAAGGAATGGAAAGAAGGCATGCTAGGATTACTTTTTGTATTTCGATCAAACCTTGGTTCATTGATTATGGGTGAGTCGAAGTGATTTCTGAATGGGTTTAAACTACTTGGACTCAAGGCTAAGGCTAAATAGGTGAGTTTACATAAGAAACCTATGAGTAGGATCCTTAGGGGTATTTGGTAATTTTTTAATTCTATGGCTAAATGGGTTGAAAATGGGACAAACATGGTCCCAAATATATAAAAGGGATTAGAGTCATTTGAAACCAATACCAACTCAAAATCCATGATTTAGCCATATGGGTTCCACTATTGGTCCTATAGGGTATTTTGATAAATTGATTATTCATGGTCAAATGGGTTGACCATGATCAGGGCAGGGTTCCAAATGTTTTAAAAGGGATTTAGGATCATTTAAATTCAATTTCAAGATTTGGTTTTGAGTTTTGACCTAATGAGCCTATATAGGGCACCATACGGGCATTTTGATAATTTTACCACTTTTGGTCAAATATGTTGACCAAGGGTGAAAAATGGGCCCAAAGGATCCTAAATATAGATTATAATTATTTAAAAATAATCCCAATATCAAATAGGTTGATTTAGATCTTAGGATTTGGTTTAGGGTTTTTGCCAAACTTGGGTTGACCTTGGTCAAAATGGTTTGACCATGGGTCAAGTTTGAGTGAATAATTCCTAAGATGGGTTAGAAGTGTTTGAACGCAATTCCAAGACAAATTATTACTTTAAATTTTTTTTATACTTTTATTGTCAAACCACCATTGTCCTTAGTTAAAGGACCAATGAGATGGGTCCTAGAATAAGTCTATGGTTTCTAAACTAGGTTCTAAAGTTATTGGTTACCTAGGGAAAAACCTTGGGTTTGAGGGTGCTTTTTATAATTTTTAGGTAAATTTAAGGTTTAACGTATATTTGATTTGGTGGGTCTATTACGTTCCTAGGATCACTAGAAGGTGTCCTAAGAAGTTCATGGGCTTTCTAGGGAAGCCAATGCTAAGTCCTTAGGTATAATTTCTATAGTAAGGTGGGAAAGACATTGATATAATGTGCTAAGACTATCCTAGTAGAGAAAATTAATTACATCTTAGGTTATAAATAAAGCCCTTACTTTGATCAGGAAATGCATTGATATAAAATAGTGTATATTAATTGTAAATTATGAGTTTTATAATGGATTTTTGAAGCCTTGAGGCGTTAAAATTGTCCTTAAGTGGTCATTTATGATTTGTTTGATTGTTCTCTTTTTAGGATAGGAGACCAAAGACTAAGAACTATAGTATATATCATAGTATTAATATTGAGAGTCAAAGTTGACATAAATGGCATTCATCAGCCATATTGGTGATGGCATGAATTAACATTATCATTGGTAAAAATTATAAAATTGGTGGCGTTGATGCTAGTATCAATGTCGTGCATCGGCCTTCTATATCATGGCATGCATGGATTTTATTAGCTATAATGGGTAACTAAGTCTGCATGCATCAATATTTGTGTAAGTAGGTGCATGGGTTTTATAGGCAATAATGTGCATCAATGTTAGTGGTGACAATGGGTTAAGCTGACAATAGGATTTTTGTTAATGATGTGCATACACCTTATATGAAATAGTAATCAAAGATTATATTATGAATTGTATTTTATTATATGAATTTTTTATCATGTTTGATAAGTTGTATCTCCATCACAAAGTGCCATATACACCTAAAATTTTCTCATTAACGGCCAGATTATTTTTTTCGATCAAGATTCATGCATATAAGAGGAACACATGTCCTACATAGGAGCATCATTGAGTAAGAAAATAAAATATAATATAATATAAATCCTATGCATTATCCTTGTAACATTAAATATTATTTATTAAATATAAATTTGCTTTCTCTCAAATTATTTCTTCAACGTTTCACCAATGCATACAATCCAATATTACACTCTTAAGTCACACCTCCAAGTATATTTATTTCTCTTATTTCTTGCTTCAGTCAGATTAGAGTTGTGGAGGTGCTGAAATAGCTAAGGAAAATAAGAGAAGAAAACATCTGAAACATTGGCAAAGAAAGCTGTAGCACATTGTTAAGCCATGACAAAATGCCTTTCAGATTGCTGCTTCAGCCTCTGATGTTCCTTGTAGATGAAGTTGGCCGCTTTTCGATCTATGTCTTGCTCAGCGACCCATCGCCCTTTATCATGGTCGCTTACCCAAATCTTCGTTGAGCTTCTTCTCTCTTGCTCTACTTCCTCTCTTTGATAGTAATCCCTCCTTCTCAAGCCAAAGAAAGATAAAAATGATTTCCTCCCCCCTTTCATTTCTATTATCTATCTTCTCTCTTAGAGTTAATTTTAAGTATTTTTTTAACTCTTAACTTACATGAGTAAGTGTTCAGAAAGTCTTATATTTATAGGAACAAATTAAGGCCTTTTTACAGATAAGGTGAAGGCAAGGATAACTCATTCTTTATGGTTAATAATAATTCCTTAAATATCTATAAAGATGATTGATGTGAACACATCATGGTAAATGAAAAGTAAGATTCTCCTATAAATTGACTAGAGCTCCTTTGTTCCTTTGAGACATTGAAGTGATAGGCAGGTACAATATGCTCTCTTATTGTTTAGCAATAAGAGAGTTCTAACAAGTTTGAACTCTCTCCAATTTAAATTTATTGAACTTTAAGTTGAATATTGTTGTTATTTGACGTTGAATATTTTATAAATAATCAAAATATCATATGTCAAAGTTTTGATTTGAAAATATATTCAAAATGTTTAATGGTGAATTATCCTCATATAGAATACTATGCATTGTATTAATAAAAATATAATTATTTCATTATTATTATTATTATATCATTTTTTAAGTCATATTAAAATAATTTTAATATTTATTGTGTTATTTGGTTCAACCGTTCAACCTGAATTGGACCTTGAGCAATAATACAAAGTTACGATACAAATTTTAGTAATGTTTAAATGTCTTAAAATCAAAATATAAACGCAATGAAAATGGTCAATCATCCTACCCTTTTTGTAAAGAATTAATCAGGTTGAATCATTCTAATATGATTTATAGTTTTTTTTTTCTTTTTCATTATAAATAGCCATGATTTGTTAGCCATTAGTTGAATGTTCATTAGTCTTTGGCTTAATAATATCCTTTTCATTTTTGATTCCACCTTTGGCTTCATTTGGAACAGCTTTCTTGCTACTTTCTAAAGCAATTTTTTAGTATTTAAATTTTAAAAACTTTTCGCACTAGAAAATAGTCTTCGAAAGCAATAAGAAAGTTGTCCCAAATAAAGTCTTAGACTTCATTTAGGAATATTTTCTTACTATTTTGTAAAGCTATTTTTTTATTATATAAATTTAATAATATATATATATATATATATATATATATATATATATATATATATATATATATATATATATATATATATATTTTATTATTATTATTATTATTATTACATATCAACTCCTATTAATATGGCAATCTTATTAATAGAAATTAACCTAAGGATATTGTCTATTATCCTAAATCATAAAATAAAAAATAATTTAAAATGCAAAAAGAATCACACAATTGGATAACACAGTGGGACAAATCATAGCCATTGGATATGCCCCTGACATATGTAAAATTCTTTATTAATTTAATTATTTATGTGCCATGATGAGGTCTAATCTTGATTAATCAGAACGTAATGCCCAAACTTTGACATGATGTTTAGTTTATAATAACTCAGCTTTCTAACCTAAACTAACAATACAAAATTATGAGAATTAGGCTTCATTTGGGACCGCTTTGATACTATTTCTTAAAATAATTTTTTAGTATAAAATATTTAATTAGAATAAAATTTTTTTAAATTATAAATTTTTGTACTAAAAAATTGCTTTTAAAATAATAAGTTGTCCCAAACCAAATCTCAGTAGATATAAATGAAATTTGATTTTCCATTTTAGATAAATATTATCGTGTTGTTGAGAAGATGATTATTGGAACTTATTCTGTAGCTATATAGGAGTACTATTATTAGGTAACTAATAAATTTAGAATATGTTCCATGTGGGATATAGGTTTTTTTTTTTTTTTCTTTTATATTTATCTTTCTTTATGTTTGACAAGCTAGACTTGTTTTCTTTGGTGATTCCTCAGAGAAGATGAGAATAAAGCATGTTCCATCCTCCTTGTGTGTTCCATACTATCATTCACATGTATTATTTTCCCTTTAAGAAGATTTTTTTTTAATGATGCTTGTGGATGTAGACTTAGATCAGTTGAAAGAACAGTGATGTTAGTTGAGGATCTTATTAATCCACAAAATTTCAGATAAGTTCAATTTTTTAAGCTATCTTTTCAGTTGAAGGAGTTCTGATATATGGGTACTATTCATGATTATCTGTTTCATCATCTATCTTTCTCAGCATCTTAGGCTTCGTTTAAGATAGCTTACTCACTGGTTTCTAAAGCAATTTTCTTGTACAAAAAATCATATTTAAAAAAAAAGTGCTAAAATACTGCTTTGAAAGAAGTAAGAAAGCTATCCCAAACGAAGCCTTAGTGACTCAATTTTGCATCTTTTTTTATTGGGGGTAAATTATCAAGTCAGAATACTTTAATAGTTGTGTTTTCTAATATCCTCATAAGGTTGAGTTTTTCTCATCACCAAGTTGAGTAGTCAGGTAATTCAATCAGGTGGATCATGATTTGAATTATTGATAGAGATCCGAGCAACTGGTGTTATATCTATCATCCAAGTTGATTAGATCATGATTTGAGCCCAACAAGGGAGGCCTTCATTTTTCACCTTCATAATGAGCTATTTTAACCTGCCCATCATTTGAGAATGCATAGGCTTCAAATGTTGTGTATGTACTTGCACTCGACATAAGAATATGCATATGAATTATTAATATATTGAGAATTTTGACTATATATGTCCCATATAGTAAATATTAAAAAAAATATTTATGATTTTTATTTTCTTGTGGAAAGAAACCCTAAAATTCACTTAATATCAAAATACTCTTTCCTTCAAAAAAATAGAATGGAAACCTTGCTAAACAGCTTTAGGATACTTCGATTGTAAGAGCACTCCAACCTTTCCAATTTCTATTACCTTCTCCATTTCAAGCAATTACAGAGTGTGCATCTTTTATGGGTGGTAAAATTTCTTAATGATGGTCTTTTTCTACTCATCGTCTTCGAAGTTTAGTGAGTTTATTCAAATTATATTTTAGAAATGAAAATAGGATTCACACTCTAAACCCTAAACCCCTTCACCATTAAAATTTAGTTAGCATGTTAGTTCTCATATTAGAGTTATGGTCCAACCACATTGGTTGTTAGAATGATGATTAAATCATGATCAAACAAATTTAATAATCTTTAAAACATGATCAAAATTGTTTAAATGTTGTTTGATGTGAGAAAATTTGTGTAATTCAAATTGCATCTAATTATATAAAATTATCTTTTAATTCTATCTTTTTGTGCAAGAAATAAACTAATAATCTCAAATTGAAAGTGTGTTGCAGCACCACAGATAAAGTGTCATAGTGCTACATTTCCCCCAGTGCCAGAGTATTACAAGTTCAGCACCATAGTGGTAGAAGATTGAATTCCATCCGAGAGCTTAGCACCGAGGTGCTATACAGAGAGCGTTGCAATGTCAAATCATCATAGCGCCATGAATGAAGAATGTTAAAGATAGTTGAACCAATGAACTGATGTGATGAATGATGAACTGACACATCAATTCAACATTGTCGTAATGATACCGAGTCAGTGGTGTAGCACCAGTTCCGTTATTTGTGAAGGCTATAAAAAGGAAGCTTATCTCTCTTATTAGGGGGGTGATTGTTGTAAAGAGTTATTACTAGGAGAGGCTAGGGGAGGGGACTAAATATATGTTCATGTTGTGTTAGTCCAGTAAGAGTTTAGAGAGACTAGGAAAGAGTGCAAGGAGTCTGTAATTCAATTTAAAAGATTTTGTGGTGATTTCTATCATTACTTACCTCTTGTACTTTTTTTGCTTTTAAATCCTCCATGCTTAATTTAGTTTATATAGAGGCATTGTAAACTTAAAATATAGTGTGATCTACAACCTCGACAAAGGCATAGAAGAACAATTATAGGGTTTTAAAATTAACTTTTCCATAGAACATATGGTTTTTAGAGTTATGGAATTTTAAGGAGACATTAAAATTATAATTGAGAGAAATCATAGCTAACACTCCAATAAACTTGATAGAGATATGGAGTAATTATGTTATGATTCACATTAACATTAAAAAAATCTAACTATTGCAAACATGAGTTTTTAGGTATCATAGGTTCAAAGTACTTTAAATATAAAATTTGATTCTTAAATCTATAGCTATTAATTTTTAATTGCACACCATTTATTTGATCGATAAGATAAATTAAGTAGTCCATATATGCAATACTAGAGTGACCTTAGGGTACTTCAAATCATCATGTTAACAATACTCTTCTCATTACTTTATTACTTGACACAATATCTTGCATATAATAGGATTTACACCATAGCATAGCAACCACAATTAAAAGAATAGTAGTGCACCAACCATTATTCGATAACATTTGAAAATAATCGACCTACTCAATTAGCCTTCTTAACAAATTCAACCCATGCTTTTGTAATATTCAAATCAATTGTGACACATTATAATCTTATTTGAGCTTATGTTAACACTTACACAAACTAACCATCTACCTTTCACTAATCAAGTCAAGCTATCTTTGGAATGGTCGAAGAAAAGTTAAGTGTTTGAATAAGATTCGAATAAGTCAAATAAGTATAACAAGATTATAATGCATCAAAGCAAGTTCCAATACTACTAAATAGTCAGTTGAATATGTTATGAAGTCTCATCAAATTGATTGATGATTTTGGTTAATCATGATTTGAGCTAGTTCAATTAATGATGGTTTAATCATGATGCAAGATTGACCAAAAACGATCAAAGATGATTATATTCACCTCCATCACCTCTTTTAACATTCATTCATTAAAGTTCTTGTGTCAAGTGTGCAGATGTCTAATCCAATCCTATAGGTTGAGTGGTATTACAATGCTTAGATCACATATAAAGCCAAAGGGGTTAGGCTATGGAGTAACTAGTAAGGAAATTGAGGCTAATAACATTATTTCCCAAACTACAAGATTCCCCTTTGGGCATTTCTTCAGAGCTCTTCAAATGCAATTTTCTATTGCACTAATTTTTAAATTCTTTCTTAAGGTTATTGATGATAATGAGAATGATGAGTACTTCAGTATATTAAATATTATACAGAAGAATATGACATGTAGGATTATTGAGTTTGACTTTTTGATTAGATTTAGTTTTGAAGAGTTTTAAACTGATAATGACTTCAAGAGGATGATAAGAGCTAATAAGATGTTCAAGATCTACTTTGATGGGGTCAAGAATTTTAAAACATATACTAGAAAAATGCTTTTATAAAGTGTACTAATAGTGGTGATCTATAGAAGCTTGGGGTTATGCTCCTTTCTAGATAATTTTCTTCTCATTCATGACAAGCATAGTTTTATTTCACTAAGGAGAACAAAGAAGGCTCGGAGAGTACATTCTGTTGTAAGTCAGTTCATTCTATCTCGAAGGGAAGAAGCAACTTCCTACCCTAATTTTATAGTTTAAAAGTGATCAAACCATAGAATAACTAAATAAAATTAAAACTAAAATTGGATGCATTAGCCAAACTTGCATACAATTTTTATCATAGGTTACATTAAGAGGAAAGAGAGTAGGAGGAAGAAAGTGCGAAGGCCCCCTCTTACTATTTTATGTACAAGGAGGGAAAGGAGTCAATCGATCAACCCCTTAAAACTAAATGTATAAACCTAGAGAGAGAGGACTCATGGGATCAACAATTTATCATTCGATGATAAGTAGGTCAAACCATCTATTATGATTTTTAAAAAAATGGTATGCTTGTTTATAGTGTTTAAAAAATTATTGCAAAAGATCAAAAAGTACATGATTAGGGATAACACAAATCCACCATGGAAAAGATACAAGTTAATTGATAAGGATAAATTATCCTTATTTAAGTCTTGAATGTTAGGACAAATTGACAACTCCATGAATAAGAGAGATGGACATGGGTCTTAAAAGCATAAAGTAGTTCTAATAATTGAATACTCTCACTACATTATTGGATAGCAATGTGAAAAATCTATAAATGTAATGACAACATGGTTCTAATGTTTAAATAATATTTTTATTAACTTTAATTTCTTTTTTTCACAACATATTGATTATTTATATTACTTAATAAGGGATAAAATTTATCGATGCCCAAAGACCTATGAACCTAATATTGATGTGATAGATGGAACATTTGATCAATATTATAAAGCATCACTCTCCATGTTCTTGAAGCTCGAGGCAAAAAATCATTTCAGTGGCCTAACATGGCACTTATATATTTATTTAGAGAGGAGGAGAAATTTATGATGTCATTAGCTTATGCATAAAGAACTATAGCAAAAAAATTTAGATTATATCTTGCATCTCATTTCCTATATGGTCCATGAAGTTATAGGACTATGACCCCTCTTGCATCATATTCCTAACCTCAAAGGAAATGATGAATCCATTTTGCAAGTGCTTCTCAAGGTTGCTTCAACAGTCAATAATATTTGACAAATGATATAACCCTTTTTCCACAATTTTCCTTGAACATCGAGTAAGATCATGACAAATATGATTCCAAGGCTACACAAAGATAATCCATTGTAAAATTTAAGAAAATTTAACTTAAGTAAACATTACAAAATATAATTTGATGATTTCTTTATATCTTATATGTAGTGTTGACTATGGAGCATATGCAATACAATACATCATATATATATATATATATATATTTATATATTTATATATAATCTTTTATAAGTTATACATAATCACAAACATTTTCTTATAAACATTCATTATTTGTATACAGTTTATGCAAGTTGTTGATGTTGTTATAGATATTGTCGATGTAGTTATGGATGCTATTATTCAACAACAGCAATATCAAGCCTCTATATACCACAAAGTTGGGTGGGCTGAATTTATTGATGTTATTATTAATGACATTAATTTACATCAGTTTTTTGAAATGTATTGTTCTTATATAATGTGTAGTATTACAGATGTTATGATTATATTCAAAAATTTTTACCACAATTATATCTACTCCATATAATCTTATCCCAGTTAAGATTATAAAGAAGAATTAGAGAACCACTATTTTTAAGAGGTGAGCAAAGGAGGCTGGGAGAGTACATCTTATTGTAAGTTAGTTCATTCTATCTCCAAAGGAGAAAGCAACTTTCTACCATAATTTTGGAGTTGAAAAGTGATCAAATTGAAAAATAACTAAATAAGATTAAAAAAAAAATTTGAAGCTCTAACCAAACTTGAATATAATTTTTTACTTAGGTTACATCATGAGTAAAGGGAGTACAGGGAAGAAAGATTACTTCAAAAAGGAAAGCATATATTACTAGGGATAATATAAATCCACCGTGGAAAAGATACAAGCTCATGGATTCATGTGTCGTTGATTCTCTCCACCTATTGTTGAGGATAAATAATCCTTATTTAAGTCTTGAATGTTATGACCAATTGAAAACTCCATGAATTAAGAGAGAGACGTGGGCAATGAAAACACAGTACTTTTAATAATTCAATACTCTCACCACATTATTAGATAGCAACATGAGAAATCTATAAATGTAATGAAAATATTCTTCTAATATTTAAATAATCTTTCTATTAACTTTAATTTCTTTTTTTTTCACAACATATTGATTATTTATATTACTTAATAAGGAATAAAATTTATCGATGCCCAAAAACCTATGCACCTAATAATGTTAAGATAAATGGGACATTTGATCAATATTATAGAGCATCACTCTCCATCTTCTTGAAGATCGAGGAATAAAGTCATTCTGGTGACCTAACATGGCACTTATATATGTATTTAGAGAGGAGGAGAAATTTATGAAGTCATTAGTTGATGCATAAAGAACTAGAGAAAAAATTTTTAGATTATATATGGCATCTCATTTGCCTATATGGTCCATGAAGTTATATGATTATGACGACCCCTCTTGCATGATATTCCTAACCTCAAATGGAATGATGAATCCATTTTGCAATTGCATCTCAAGATCGCTTCAACAATCAAGAATATTTGATAAAGATAGAAACTATTTTTCACAAATTTCCTTTAACATAGAGTAAGACCACGACAAACATGATTCAAAGGCTACACTAAGATATCCATTTTAAAATTTAAGAAAATTTAACTTAAGTAAACCTTAAAAATATAATTTGATGATTTCTTTATATCTTAATGACTATGGTGTATATGCAATACAATACATCATATGATTAAAAAAAAAATCCTTTATAAGTTATAAATAAACACATACAATTTTTTAGAAACTATTTGCGTAGATTTATTACACAACAATGTAGATCCATAAGTGTATTTATTTATTGTTTCTAATCATTCATTATTTGTGCACAGTTTATGTAAGTTGTTGATGTAGTTATTGATGTTATTATTCAACTACAACAATAATATCAAAAATTTATCCCACAATGTGGGGTTGGCTAAATCTATTGATGTTATTATTAATGGCATTAATTTACATTAGTTTTTTGAAATGCACCATGTTCTTATATGACGTGTAATACTATAGATGTTATGATTATATTCAATTATTTGACGACTAGCATTAATCGAAAGTTATCTCTTGTTATCGGGAGGGGTAATTAACTATAGGGGCTAGCTCCTATAAGAAAATTGAGCTTAGATTATAAAGTCCTTACAAAATGAAAGGGAAATCTTTGGATTGTTTCTTATTTACAATCCAATCTACCTTCTGAAAATTTTCCTCATAACTTGTTAAAACACTCCTCGATGACCCGATAAAAAAAGAAAGAAAGGGTCCACGGAGAGGTTGGGGCACAAATTTTTGGAACCCACAATTATATATACTTACTTTAATCCTATCCTAGTTAAGATTATAAAGAAGAAATTGATAACCCCTATTTTTAATAGGCGAGCAAAGGAGGTTGGGAGAGTATATCTTGTTGTAAGTTAGTTCATTCTATCTCGAAGGGATAAAACAACTTGCTATCATAATTTTGGAGTTGAAATGTGATCAAATTGCAAAATAGCTGAATAAGATTAAAAAAAAAAAGGAAACTCTAAGAAAACTTGTATACAATTTTTTAGAGTAGGGAGAAGAAAGTGTGGAGGAGCCCCTATAAGAAAATTGAACTTAGATTATAAAGTCCTTGCAAAATGAAAGGGAAATCTTTGGATTATTTCTTATTTACAATCCAATCTATCTTCTGAAAATTTTCCTCGGAACTTGTTAAAACACTCCTCGATGACCCGATAAAAAAAGAAAGAAAGGGTCCACGGAGAGGTTGGGGCACAATTTTTTGGAACGCACAATGATATATACTTACTTTAATCCTATCCCAGTTAGAATATAAAGAAGAAATTGAAAACCCCTATTTTTAATAGGCGAGCAAAGGAAGTTGGGAGAGTATATCTTGTTGTAAGTTAGTTCATTCTATCTCGAAGGGATAAAGCAACTTGCTATCATAATTTTGGAGTTGAAATGTGATCAAATTGCAAAATAGCTGAATAAGATTAAAATAAAAATGGGAAGCTCTAAGAAAACTTGTATACAATTTTTTAGAGTAGGGAGAAGAAAGTGTGGAGGAGCCCCAATCTCCCCCCGCGATAATTTTAGGAATAACACAAATCCACCTTGGAAAAGATACAAGCTTATGGATTCATATGTCAATGATTCTCTCCACCCTATTGATGAGGAAAAATTATCCTTATTTAAGTCTTGAATATTAGGACCGGTTGACAACTCCATAAAAATTGAGATAGAAGTGGGCAATGAAAGCACAAAGTAGTTTTAATAGTTGAATACTCTCACTACATTATTAGATAGCAGCATGAGAAATTTATAAATGTAATGATAATATAGTTCTATTTAAATAATCTTTTTACTAACTTTAAATTCTTTTTTTAACAACTTATATATTATTTATGTTACTTAACAAGGGATCAAATTTGTCAATGCCCAAAGACCTATGGACCTAATATTGTTGTGATAGATAAAACATTTGATCAATATTATAGAGCATCACTCTCCATCTTCTAAAATCTAAGGGAAATAAAATCCTTCAAGTGGCCTAACATGGCACTTGTATATGTAATTAGAGAGGTGGAGAAATTTATGAAGTCATTAGTTGATACATAAAGAACTAGAGCAAAATTATTAAATTATATATTAGATCTTATTTCCTATATGGTAATGAAGTTATATGACTAAGACCCCTCTTGCATCATATTCCTAACCTCATAGGGAAAGATGAATCCATTTTGCAAGTGCTTCTCAAGATTGCTTCAACAATCAAGAATATTTGATAAAAGGTAGAACTATTTCCCAAATTTCCTTGAACAGAGAGTAAGGTCATGACAAATATGATTCCAAGGCTACACTAAGATAATAAATTTTATAATTTAAGAAAATTTAACTTAAGTATTTGATGATTTGTTTATATCTTATATGTAATGTTGACTTTGGAGTATATGCAATACAATACATCATATGATCAAAAAAATAAAAAATATTTTGTATGTTATACATAATAAAATATAATTTTTTAGAAACTTTTTGTGTAGATTTATTTCACAACAATGTAGATCCTTAAGAGTTTAAATTTTTTGTTTCTAAACAATCATTATTTGTGTACAGTTTATGTAAGATATTGTTGTTGTTATAGATATTGTTGATGTAGTTATTGATGTTTTTATTCAACAACAACAACATCAAGCCTTTATCCCACTATAAGGGGTCGCTAAATTTATTGATAACATTAATTTACATTAATTTTTTGAAATGAAGTACGTTCTTATATGATGTGTAGCATTATAGATGTTATGATTATATTCAATTGTATCAAAGGTTTTGTTGTTGTGTTATACTTGTGATTATGCTCCGCCTTATTAATGTAATTACATTGTTACTACTTTAATTTAATATACTTCTCATTGTGATTTCTTAAATTATGCTTCTTATTATGAAGTGATATAGGTATTGGATTATATTTTTTTGTGTTTAAAACGGTTGAAATGTGATCAAACATTCTACAAACCTTATTAGAACCGTGTATGAATCTATCTTGGAATCATAATATATTGTCAAATATGTTTCGAATTTAGAATATAACTTAAAAGTTTTCTTTAAAGTCATCACAATCTTAATCAGAGCTTGTTCAAATCTTATTAGAGTTGTTTTCTAATTATTTTTTATCATGACAGACTTAAAATAATAGTCTACAGTCCAACACAAATGTATTTTAGTATGAAATTTTTTTTAACATATTTCTCTAAAAAATAAAACTACAAGCATATTTTTCCAACTAATGTTATCATGGGGCATATAATGTCAAATTTCTTATATATTTAAATAATATATACTTATTATGCATTTATGAATGTGTAAGTATGGCTAAAAGCTAAATTTTTATATTTACTTATATAACATCATAAGTCTAAATTATATCAAAAATATTATTAACATTAACTTATCTTAGAAGATATATATATTGCATGTATTTTGATGTGAATTAAACCATCATATTCCATTACAAATTATTGAGCCAACATTTTATACGGTACAAAAGTCCAATAAAATAGAAAAATTTTATAAACTATTTCTTCCAAGCCATGTTAACACATCGTTCATTATTACATTCTAAACTATCCTTATAAAGCTCATGAGACATTACTTTCTACAAGACAGAATTTTGGACCCCTCAAACGTCTCTTGTGGATAATGAGGAATGTTTTCCTTGCAACTACTAAGAAGAAGATAAGTTTATCCCTACAAATTTTAAGATTCAGAAGGCCTTATTTTCCACTTTCCTAAGCAAAATAAATCCCTGTAAGTGAAATCATTGTGATCTTCAAATGTATTTGAGTTAATTGACAAGCATTTGATTCTGCATCAAATCTCTCGACTCCTTCCATTGAACTCTGCTTCTCAACTCCTCCAAGGTTCGCATTGTTTCAGAATCCAATCCTCCAACAAACTGTCACATTAAAAGAATTAATGGTCCATTCACAAGCTCTGGAATATTGCACCTTATATTTTTATGAAATGATTGCATGTATAGATAGATGTAAGAACAAGTGGCTACAAAGCTTATTCATGGCATCATATTACATATCTATCATTCATGATAGCTTTTTTTATTAAACTTTGTCACATTTTTGTTTGACTTCAATTTTCATATATATTTTTAAAAAATGTCTGATGAGAATAATTATTTTACAATCAAATATGCTAAAATATGCTAAAATATGATAGTTATAAGAAAATAATTGCCCGACTTTTCAAATAGTAGAGAAATCGAAGGATTTATTTGGGACAGTTTTCTTGCTGCTTAATTTCTAAAACTGCCTTTTAATATAGAAATTTTTTGAGCTAAAAAATTTTGTACTAAAAAGAAATACTTTAGAAAACAGTAAGAAAGTTATCCCAAACAAAACCTAGGGCTTCGTTTGGAATAAGTTATGATTTTATATTTATACTTTTAAAAGCTCATTTTATAACCATAGTTTTAAATATGTTTTTCGAAAAACAGATTTTTAAAGATTAAAAAAAACTGTATAAAAGCTATCATACAAACGTATATACACATTACGCTTGATTTAATAAGAATTTAATCCATGCAAAATTTATTAATACAAACTGTGATTATCCTGTAGTTTTTAATAAATTTGTGATAAAAAACAAAATTTAGAACAAACAAAAATTATAATTGATGTCCAAATTTTTTAAAAGAATATATATATATATATATATATATATATATATAACATGCAAAATTTTAATTAGGAATATGAATCAAACTGATTTAAACAAAAGGAGCATAATTTAAACTATATTTTAAAATGAGCAAATTTACCAAATCATTTTGCTTTTTACAGTAAACGTATAATGGTTATTGGTCTTCAAAGAAAACCAAAATAATTCTGAGTTTCTTGAGAAAACCAAAAAAAAGTACTTTAGATTTTCTTAGGGTTTTATGAAAAGATTTTAGATTTTTATCAATTATTTATTTAAAGATATAATTTAAATTTTAATAAAGGAATGATTATAATTAAAGTGCAATTTTTCTATATTACATTAAGATTTATAGAGTAACCACTCTTTAATTAAATACATTACTTTCATAAAATTTAAATTATATCTTTTAAGAAATAATTAATAAAAAATTGAAATTTTATACGAGACCCCTCTCCATCCAGGTTCCTCCCCAAATACCTTTAGCTAAGCTTCTGGATAAATTAGAAACATTATTTTAAAGAATTATAAGATTAATATTTAGAATAAAATTTTTCATTTTAGTTAAAAACGCAAAAAAAAAAAAAAGGTTTTCTAAGAAAACCTCATGATTTTAGGTTTTTTTTTAGAAAATTTAAATTCATTTGAGGTTTTCTTCATAATAACCTAAGAAAGCCACACAACTCTCTCTTTGGTCTATTGTTTGGGAGTATTGGCTATCAATCAAAAGGCCTTGGATTCAAGTCTAGCGTATATATTGTGTGTGTAAGTTTGTCTTAATTGACCTAAATGTTCCACACAAAAAAACCTAAGAAAGCCCAAAATTGTTTTTGTTTCCCCAAGAAAACCAAGAATAATTTTTAGTTTTCTTTGAAAACCAATAACCTTTTTGCATTTTCTGCAAAAATAAAAATGATTAATAAAATTTGCTCTGTTTAAATTTAGTTTAAATTATGATCCCTTAACTTGATTTAGCTTAATTCAGGCTCCTAATAAAAATTGGCACTGTTGCGTCCTGGAATATTCGCGCCAGCAGAGAAATATATGGTTTAACGTCTTAGCATTGTACGAAGATCCAGCACACAAGCTGATAAGAGAGGGGGTGAAACATTCATAAGAGACACCAGAGTTTTTACGTGGAAAACCCCTGAAAAGGGGGAAAAACCACGGGGCCTGGCCCAGTTTGAATGAATCCACTAGTATTTGCAGTCGATTACAAAAGAGGCCCTTCTTTTGGAGGACTTGTATTGATGTAGCAAATATACATCATATAGATTGTATTACATGGTAGGAGTTACATATACATGTTTGTTTGGTCAGAAGGACCGTAGTCGGCAGGAGACCGGGGTTAGAAAGACCGTTGTCTGTTGATGGAGGTCGGACAGACCGTAGTAGGCGACGGAGGTCGAAAGGACCGTAGTTGGCAGGAGACATGGGTCAGAAAGATCGTTGTTTGTTGATGGAGGCCGGACGAACCGCAGTAGGCGACGGAGGTCGGGAGGACCGTAGTAGGCAGAAGACTAGGGTCTGAAAGACCGTTGTTGGCAGGAGACCAGGGTCTGAAAGACCGTTGTTGGAAGGAGACCGAGGTCTGAAAGACCATTATCTTGTGATGGAGGTTGGAGTGATCGTAGTAGGCGACGGAGGTTGGGAGGAGTCCGGGCCTTAAGTGGTGGTTCGGCAGAAGTCAGGGCCTTAGATGGTTGTCCGGCGGAGCAACAGCGTCAGGCGGTAGTCCGGCGGAGGTGAGGGCCTCAAGTGGTGGTCCGGAAGAAGTTCGGGCCTCAGGTGGTGGTCCGGCGAAGCAACAGCATCATGCGGTGGTCCGGCGGAGGTGAGGGCCTCAAGTGGTGGTCCGGCGGAAGTCAGGCGGTGGTCGAGGAGGCAAGGAAGCAAGAGCGATCTCCGATCTCTCTCTCTTTTCCTTAGGCTTCCGGGGGTCCTCTCTCAAGAGGAGAGGGAGCTCTATTTATAGATTTCTGGAGTGGCATGGCCCGTAAATAGGAGAGAGATCAAGGGTAAATGGGGAGTGGTCGGATGAACGGCCGATGTTGAATCCCTTGATCATGCACCATTCTTTAGACATTTGAAGACCTTAATGATGTCGGAATTTGGCGATCTTGGGCTCATTGGATTCGTCTCATCGAGCCGCTCGATTCGAGTATAAGCTTGTCATGTTTGGAAACCGTTTCGTATTCCAATTTGTGGTTTGAACCTTCCAACAGCGCTTCGGGTCCATGATTCGGACCCATTTGGGCTCGGATTGGGTCGAATTTGGTGTCGTTGTGTTCGTATTTTCGAGACGCTCAGTTTGACTATAAGCTCGCTGAAATCGGAGTTCAACTGCTCTTGAATTTAATTTTTGAAATTTCCGGGTAGATTTTGCCTCGAGATTCGTGTCCGATCAAGATAATTTCATGATGACGTATCAGGCATATATAATACCCATAACAACTTTCAAAATATATTTTTTTCTCACAACTATTTTTACAATTTTTCTCGCAACTATATTTACAAGCAGCAACAACCGCCATAAATGGACCCATAGTTGAAAAGTTAAAAAAAGAAACTAGGCTTCATTTGGGACAGCATTCTTACCGTTTTCTAAAATAATTTTTTAGTACAAAAAATTCTATTTTAAAAAATTTTTATACTAAAAAACTGATTTAAATAGCTACCCCAAACGAAAGCCTAAGAACCATTATTTTAATAATCATGTTCAACTCAACAATATATAGATTCATAATTTTAGTAATCATATTGAAGAACTAGTAATTAGATTAAAAGTTTGGATGAGTTAATGGACAAAGAATAGTTATGGCAAACTATAGGACCTTAGGTAAAGTTCCCTTAAAACATATATATGCATTTAAATTATAATTTAATATAACGGGTTGAGACTCACACTTGTTTGAATATCAACCCCTTAATATTTGTGTATACAAACACTTGTGGACTCCCAAATTTTCATGCCCTGACCTCTCTGCGCCAGCACTTCTCTTTTGTTAAAGGCGGAGAGTTTTAACGAGCTAAGGTTTCAGATGAATTTTCAGAAGGTAGATTGAGATTTAGATAAGACACTACCCAGAGTTCGTTGCCAAGTAACTATCTTGTGAATTCTAAGTTTTTGTATCATTGTTGAATTCTTTTAAGATAATATCTAGGTATTTCTATAAGAATTATCTCTCCATCTTCAGTGAATTTGCCAAGCTAATCAAGATTCTCTAATTGATATTCTTCATATTTATATAATAAGTTTGCGGGTCCATTACGTCCATGTGGAGAGAGGTACACAAAATGTTTTAAGCTCTTCAATATTATGAACCTCATTAGATGTGATTTCTCTAAAATGTTGTGGAGAAATGGGTGTAACTACAAAAGTATCTTCTGAAATCTACATATTACTTATTCTACTTGAATATATGCATTGAATTTTACTTGCATTATTAGTTTCAAAACCATTTGAGTATATACCCTTTGTCTTTCCTTTAACCAAAGTTCTGTAGGTTTCAGAGATATCATCTTCTTCTGTGTCATTTCCCAAATGAGGTACAACTTTATTTGGCTTAGGCAATATATTAACCCTTTTAGGAAGATTTGGTATCACATTCTTTCTTCATGCCTACTTTTTCTCAACTTCTTTGGATTGTTTTATAATCCTTGAGGTTGATGCTTCAGCTTCCAAATATTTTATTGGCTTCATTTGGAATGAAACATTTTGCATCGTCATAGATTTTCACTTCATGGACTACAAAGGATTGTATATCTCCATAAATTTCAAACTCTTTTCTATCATTTAGATATTTCATGCATTAGTACATAGTTGATAGAATAAGATCATTCTCATAGAGCCAAGGTCTATCCAAGAGTGCCTTGAATGAAATGTCTGCATCAACAATGTGAAATTTGGCCTCTATATATAGTTCTCTAAACCTAAGGCGAAGAAAAAACAACCCTACAAATTTTAATCTCTTCTCATTAAAATCATGCAACATAAGTTTATCTAAACCATGATATTGGATATCTAAAATTAGTTATCTTAATGTGCATAATCTCATGAGATTTATTGAAGAACCGGTATCAATCAAAATTCAACTTATTATGATGCCATCACTTTCTACTGTGACATATAGCAGGTGATTATGTTTCATAGTTCCCAACATGAGATCTTCATCAGAGAATATAGCAATTGGTTCATTTCGGGTATGAAGAACTTTGCTCAAACATCTTTATGCAAAATATGCTTCATATCTTTCAGGATCTTTGAGAGCATGTAATAAAGTTTCTATGAGATCTTATGATATTAGAAGATCTTCATAGACGCTGAGTTATGCTGGAATTTTTCTTAAATGAGAAATGATATTATACTCCATTACTTTATCTGTAATATATTTCTTTTTAGAATCCTTATAGATGATTCCTTCATTGATGATTATATCATTTTCCTTATCCTTACTTGACAACTCTTATTTCGTCGAGGGGGCAATATTTTATTGCTTCTTAATTGTACTTGAATCACCTCTTTCAACTCAGTATCATGTGAAAAAAAAATCTTCAGAATCAACATTCATTTCTCTAGATAATTTTGCTGAATGTTCAAAATTGTCATTCAATCTTCTACGTTCCATTTATGAAGTTATTTTTGGATTTGATTCATCATCACTTGGCAAGCACAAATCTTCTTCTGAGTTATTATTTGTCTGCAACGCCATTACACAAGACTCAAATATTGCTTCTTTAGTATGTTCTTCTTTTACTAAGGTATTTAACATCACCGAAATAACTCGACATGTCTCCATAGGAAGTGAATCTTCATCTTCTTATTCGCCATCTTCCACTTTTAATTAGTAAATTTGAAGCTTTGACATTAAATCTGCAAGTGTTATAAGTCACTCAATTATTGATGATCTTTTGAAGTACAATCCTTTTCTTCTCTAGCTTGTCAGGCTTATTTGAATTATCAAACTTTTTTTATGCCTTAAAGAAATGTTTCTAGTGTCGGAATACATTGGCAAGATTAGAACGTCTCTAAGCTAATGACCTGAAAGTGGATGCACCTGAATTTGACTTTCCTTTCAATTCAAGCACTAGTTCAACAGGGGTTTTCCACTTGACACTAAGAACACTTTCAAGTTGTTTCAATATTTTTTTTCTTCATGGAGATCATAGTATCCCATTGTTTATTTTGAACTAGTTCTTTTTCTACTTTCTCTTTAGCCAAGGACACGAAATAGAATATGATCACCCGTGCTGATTCTCTCTTGGGGTTAACTAAGACAATTTGATAATGTAAATTCTCCCTTTTGATACTTTCTTTCCATCCAATCCTTGAAGATGTAATAATCCTCAATAGGATGGTTGATAACTCGATAGTATGAACAATAATTTGGATTATCTCTCTAATCAAATTCTTCGGGTCTTTTATACTCTGATAATTCAAGGCCAACATTAAGCGCTTGCTTGAATAGTTTGGCCACACTTTCCCTTTTAAAAGAATATTCTTTATTCATCATATCCTTAAGAGATGAAATTAGATCACTGTTTCCTGGCTTTGCATGTTCTCCTCCACTGCGGGAAGTCTAAGACTTGTCGTTTCCTCACAACACTAATATATACAAGGGTTTAGGATTAACATACTACTTTCATTTATTATCTTTAGAAGCAGATTATTTTTCTTCATCAATTTTTATAGATGATACAGAATATATTGTTGAGTCTAGTAATTAGGTTGTTAAGCCTAAGTGAATGTCCCAAGGCTACCAAGAGGGGGGGGGGTGAATTGGTAGTTTAAAAATTTAAGTCCCCTTTTGAAAATTATTGAACCGAAATAAAAATTTCTTTTAAATTTTGTAGAAAAATATTTTTCAACCACAGAGTTTTTAAAACTTAAATTTAAAGTGCGAAAACGTAAAAACAGTAAAGTAAATTACACCAGATTTATAGTGGTTCGGTCTATAACCAGACCTACATCCACTCCCCATAGTCACCCTCTGAGTATTGCACTAATACCAATAGTGACTCTTCTTTTGCACCCACAGCAAGGCGGAAAAGCCTTTACAACACACTCTTTTCACCACTCTCCGGTGCGGCGGAGAACCGTTCGTCCTTTTACACAATCCCCAGTGTTGGCAAAGAACCGTCCGTCTTTTCACACTATCCCCAGTGTTGGCAGAGAACCGTCGTCCTTTCACACTCTCCTAGTGTGGCAGAGAACCCTTCAGCTGTTTACACTCTTCAAGTGTAGGCAGAGAACCCTTCGGCTGTTCACACTCTCCAAGTGCAGGCAGAGAACCTTTCGGCTATTCACACTCTCCAAGTGTCGGCAGAGAACCGGATCTCCTTGACAGATCTTCTCACAAGAATCTAGAAGGAAGAATGAAAAGAGTGAAGTAATCCCAATTCACAAGTTGAGACTCTTATCTTTGAAATCCAAGTGAAGCCTTCTCGCTCCAATGGTAGGAATCCTCCCTTGAATGCTCTCTTCCACTCTCTTCTTGGCTATTCTCTCAAGAGGCACGAAGATCAAATGACAAAAAGATTGGGTGGCAGTCTAATTTGGACTATTTATACAAAAGACAAGAAAAACCACCCAAAAACTGCAAGTTTTCAATTCTGTACGCAGTGGATCGTCCTGTACGATTCTGGATCGTCCTGGACGATTTTACTTAAATGATCTGAAACGATCTTATTTGAATATGTGTACGAAATGTCTTCGTACAGCTGATCGTTCTGTACGAACTAAGTTCGTCCAGTACGAACGGTTATTTCAAGGTCGGTTCTAGAAACTGCTTAAAACTGTTCTAAGTCGGTTAATCGTTTGGACGAAAATATGTTCGTCTGGACGAAAATTTTCCAGAGGACCAATCGCCACGGACGATAATTTATTTTCGTCTGGACGAAAATTTTCCAGAGACCAGATCGTCCTGGACGATTTTTAATTTCGTCTGGACGAAATCTTTCCAGAGGACCAGTCGCCACGGACGATAATTTAAATTCGTCTAGACGAAAATTTTACAGTGAACCAATCGTCCTGTACGATAATTAATTTCGTCCTGGACGAATAGGACTTAGAAAAAAAATTTTCGAGCAAGTTCCTATTCGTTCTATGTGCTCAATAGGAGATAACTGTCTGATCGTCCAGTACGAAATGATATCGTCCCGTACGATCAATATAAATTTTATATGATCTCCTTATGTGTGTGTATATTTTTATTCACTCAAATTACAATCACTCCCTTTCAATTTAATTTTAAAGACAAGTGTAAGCTTCAAATTTTACAAAGTATCTCATGTTGAAATTTATTTGAAGTTTTCGTAGTCTGGAGTTTGTTTTTCCTGAAATGTTAGTACACACAAAAGCAAATATAATTCTTCTAAAAATTTTTAGGAGAGAACAGCACATTTGAACAATAATATTTGGAATCATCAAACTACATAAGTTGCAAAAATATAAAGCATGCAAATAGCAACTATCTTAACAATCTCCTCCTTTTTGATGATAGCAAAACGATTATTGTTTGTATGATTTCAAATTAAACTATTTTCCTAAACTCCCCCTGAATTGATGTATATATGAAAATAAGGAGGCATTTTGAACCATAAAAAATTTTTAATAACAAACTACAAAACAGGAACACACAAACAAAACATACAAACACAATAATTTCTCCCCCTTTTTGACAACAACAAAAAGTGAAGAAGAGATAGACGAGAAATGTAATAATTGTATGAAATTCATTTGAAAATTTAATCTAAATGGTGATTGACATAAGGTATGCAATTTTAAACTAAAAATATTAGGTCAATCATAGAAATTCATAAAATTTAAGAAGTGATATAAAATTGTAAGTAAGAAGAATTTATCAAAAACATGATTCAATTTAGACATTCGAATATAGAAAATCATTACAAAAGAGATGTAAAAAAAATTCGATATTTCAAAGTTCAATAGAATATAAATGAACATAAGATCAATTTGAATTAAGAGATTGAAAGAATTTGGAAAGAAAAGAATTACCACATGTGGCGTTTTGCGCATCTTTTTCAAAATTTTTGGGCACATTTTTGTGCATCTTTTGATATTGGGCTAATTTTGTGCCTCTTTTTCATATTTGCGAACCTTTGCGCATTCCTTTTGATTTTTGTACTTTTTGTACAATTTTCAAGAGTAATTGAGACCAATTCTTTCCAAAATCAATAATCTAAAATTTCAAATATTTCTAAGTGCATAAATATTACTTGATCAAAGAAATACAAAATAAAAAAATATCTAAATTGCAATAATTATATTAACTTTTATGTAGACTAAATGAATAGACATGAATTTAAAAGTTCTAATTACAACAAGTTATAAACAACTTTTAAATTTAGAAAGATTAGATTTTCTAATGTAGATAATCTCAAATTACAATCTAATTTAAGCACTATGAAGATTAAATAATACTAATGAAATTCATAAAAATTAATTACATTTCAAAAATAAATCAAATTTGAAACAAGTACAACATGCATTGATATTAATGAAAGGATTACACATTTCATAATATCTAAAAAACAAATAAGAAAATACACTGAACTTAAAAGTAAAAACAAACATAAAACAAACACTTGACATAAAAACTGATACAACAAAACATAAAACACGAGTACAACAAACACAAAGAAATTCATCTCTACTGTTCTGGAGGAGAAGGAATGCCACTAAAAAGGTTGAAGTAGGAGGCCATCAACATTACATTGGTATTGATTTCATGTACTTCATTTCTGATGCTACCAATGTCTTGTTGTTGCTGCAAAAGTTGAGCATTAAGTTGATCAAATCTTTGATCAACATGAGTCTCAAGTCTATCAAATTTTTCAATCAGATTCTGATAATCTGACTGAGGTGCAGAAGTTTGCACTCCTTCTTCTTCTTCTGAAGCACTGACATGTGCTTTTTCTTTTTTTTTTCTCCTTGAAGAGCAATCTGAAGGAAGCATCATTATAGTAAACTGGCTCTTCGTATTCTTCATCAGGATGCACTAAGTTGTATTTCTTTTCCAAGATATAAGTAACTAAGTGTCCCAAAGAGATGTTTCTTTTTCTCTTCTGATCTGCATGTCCTATTTCTAAAAGCCCATAGATATGATCTATGATAAGTTGGGCTTCATCGATAGGGTGACAATCTATAATCAAAAAAGTTAGAATAGAAAGGAGAAGGGTAATCTTGATCCTATCACCAGCTTTAAGAATGATTGAAGATCTAAGGATATGCTTGATGATACGGGCATTTTTTGTCATCCCGGAGACTCTAGCAACATGATAGGTTAGACCACTTTTTCTAATCGCATTATTGACATCATCCCATTTGAATGTGTTTTCACTCATTAGGGTGTGGGCTCTATATCCTTCAGTCCTTAGGTTTAGAAAGGCTCCAATGTCATGCTTAGTGATTTTCACTTTTTGTTTGAAGACCAAGGAACTTATGCTAGAGTGGTCGGAGTTAAAACTCATGTTAGCTAGGAAATAGTGGAAGGTTTGCTTATTGTAGAAGTGGACGAGAGAAAGTATGAAATGAAATTGGGTTGAGACAAAAAGGTGCATTACCTTAAAATTTATCGCGCTTTGGATTAAAATGCGAGATGGAGTTATTTTGGCGGAAGCAAAACGAGAAAAGGATTCCTCATTCGCCTTAGACAGGAAGTTTTCTAAGGCATTCCTATTGGGCTTCTTCACTAACACCTTTTATCTCTTGCTTGAGGAGGCCATTGTCGATTTGAAGTAGAAAGGGATTGAAAGTGAAGTTTGGAAGTGTGATTGTTAAGTTAGAAAGCCTTCATATTTAAAGAAAACGATACGTTCGTCCTGGCCGAAAAAACTTCGTCCTAGACGAAAATCATCGTTCGTCTGGACAAAAATATTTCGTACAGACGATCAAATTCGTCCAAAATGTAACGGCTTTTCGTAATCAACACAACTTACGATGCGTCCCTTCGTACAAACTTTTTGACTTGACCGATCGTATAGACGAAACTTTTTCGTACAGACGATCAAAAAATTAATTCTTTTTAATGTCTGATGAAAACCGTCCCCTACAATGAAACGACATCTTTTCGTCTGGACGAACCAAAAATTCGTACAGACGAAATCCATATTTAAAATTGTCTTATCCACTCAATCGCTGCATTCAATCATCTCAACGTTTTGAGAGAAAAAAAATTTCGTCCTGGACGATCGTTAGATCGTACAGACGATCTAATTAAAAACTGCTCTCAAAACGGTTAAAATTCGCGCAAACCATTCTTTCTCACATCGTCCAATACGAAACCAAATTCGTCCCGGACGATTTCCTCCAATTTTTGAATTTTGAATTTTAATTTAAGAAAATCAAACTAAACATTCAAAAACACAGAAAACATAAAACTAAAACATAGACCCAAAAACAAATTCATTCAAAACACACAAAATTTCACAAAATCAAAAACAAAACAAAAAACATAAATATCAATGTTGCAAAGACATTTTGTTTAGGCATTCAAATCAATAACACCAAGCCTTGTTCTTAAAGTACTGAAGGTATCAAGAGCTAAAGATTTTGTAAAAATGTCTGCAAGTTGATTTTCAGTTGAAACATGTGTGAGTTCAATTTCTCCCTTGGATACATGATCCCTTATGAAATGATGCCTTATATCAATGTGTTTGGTTCTATAATGTTGAATAGGATTTTTGGAAATGTAAATAGCACTAGTATTGTCACAATAAATTGGAATAGTGCCTACAGTTAATCCTAAATCAATCAACTGTTATTTTAACCAAAGTACTTGTGCCACACAACTTCCTAATGCAATGTATTCTGCTTCTGCAGTAGATAGGGCTACTGAATTTTGTTTTATACTATACCAAGAGACTAATGAATTTCCAATAAAATGACATGTTCCAGAAGTGCTTTTCCTATCCACTCTACAACCAGCAAAGTCAGAATCTGAATAACCAATAATTTCAAATGAAGAGCTAAACTTAGGATATCAAATTCCTAAGTTTTGAGTTCCTAGTAAGTATCTTAAAATCCTTTTCACTGCTGTCAAATGTGATTCTTTTGGATCTGATTGAAATCTAGCACATAAGCAAACACTGAACATAATGTCTGGTCGGCTAGCAGTCAAGTAAACAAAGATCCAATAATCCATCTATATTTCTTTTGATCAACAGATTTTTCCTTAAGGTCCTTATCCAACTGAACTGAGGAACTCATTGGTGTACTAACAGGTTTAGTATTGTCCATTTCATATTTCTTGATAATGTCCTTAATATATTTAGTTTGACTAAAAAATGTCCCTTCCTCAAGTTGCTTGATGCTAAAACCTAGAAAGTAATTTAAATCTCTCATTAAACTCATTTCAAATTCACTACTCATTGTTTTAGAAAAATCATCACAAAGAATTTTATTTGAAGATCCAAAGATGATGTCATCCACATAAATTTGAATAATGAGTATTTCCTTTCCAAATTTCTTTAAAAAGAGACTTGTATCCACACTTCTTTTTTCAAAAGATCTTTCAAGTAGGAAGGTGCTCAATCTCTCATACCAAGCCCTAGGTGCCTTATTTAATTTAAAAACATGATTTGAGTATTTTGAATTTTCAAATCCTAGAGGTTGTTATACAAAAATATCTTCTTCAATAACACCATTTAAAAAGGCATTTTTGACATCCATTTAAAACAATTTAAAACCTTTAAAACAGACAAAGGCAAGTAAAACCCTAATTGCTTCAAGTCTTGCTATAGGGGCAAATGTCTCCTCAAAATCAATTTCTTCAATTTGATTATATCCCTTAGCAACTAATCTAGCCTTATTTCTAATGACTACTCCTGAGTCATTCATTTTATTTTTGAACACCCACTTGGTTCCAACAACACTTTGATTTTTTGGCCTTGAGGTTAATTCTCAAACTTTATTTCTTACAAATTGATTCAATTCTTATTGCATGGCCAATATCCAAAATTCATCAGAAAGTGCTTGATCAATATTAGTGGGTTCTATTGTAGAAATAAAGGCTGAATGATTGACTTCCTTGTTTAATCCACGTCTAGTTCTAACACCCTCACTAGGTTCACCTATAATCAACTCTCTTGGTTGGTTTTTAGAAAATCTCAAATCTCTAGGCAATGGGTTTTCTTTTTCCAAATTTTCTTCCAGATTTTTTTCCAAATTTAATCTATCAATCTTTTGGGAGTTTTCCTCAATCTCTTCTTCCACAACATTTGGCTCTTCTAGATTTTCAGATTCATCAAATACAATATGTGTGGTTTCTTCAATGATTAAAGTTCTTTTGTTGAATACTCTATAAGATTTTCCAACACTTGAATATCCAACAAAAATTCCTTCATCTGATTTTGGATCAAATTTTTCTAAGGCGGATTTTTCATTGTTATGTATGAACACCTTGCAACCAAAAATATGTAAATGTGATAAATTATGTGTTCTTCCTTTTAACAACTCATAGGGTGTTTTATTTAAGTTTGATCTTACATTCACCCTATTCAGAACATAGCATGTAGTGCTAACCGCCTCAGCCCAAAAATATTTAGGAAGTGAGTATTCTGCCAACATTATTCGGGCGGCTTCTATTAGAGTTCTGTTTTTCCTTTCAACTACTCCATTTTGTTGAGGGGTTCTAGGTGCTGAAAAATTATGATCAATCTCTTTTTCCTTACAAAAATTTTCAAATCTTTCATTTTCAAATTCTCCTTCATGATCACTTTGTAAAGAAATTATTTCACATCCTAATTTTCTTTAAATCCAAGTTGAAAATTTTCTGAATTCCTCAAATGATTCACTCTTATGAAAAAGAAATCTAACTCAAGTGAATCTTGAGAAATCATCCACTATAACAAATCCGTATACCTTCCCTCTTAGACTTACAGTTCCTACTGGTCCAAAAAGATCCATGTGAAGAATTTCCAATGGTTTACTAGTTCTAAGATCATTATTAGACTTAAAAGAGGACCTCACTTGTTTTCCTAATTGACATGCATCACAAAGATGGTCCTTAATAAAGTCTAGTTTTGATATACCTCTCACCAAGTTCTTTGGGGTAATTCTCCTAAGATTTTTCATACTAGAATGACAAAATCTCCTATGCCAAAGCCATGATTCATCAGATACAGTTTTTTAAACAAAAAGCAATAGGAGTATGAAATGAATTCAAATCTAGCATGTAAATATTATTTACCTTTTTTCCATTTAAAACTTCTTTCCTATTTAGGCTTAATATGCAGCTAGTAGGTAAAAATTTCACATTATATCCCTTGTCACATAGCTGACTTATACTTAACAAATTATGCTTTAAGCCTTCAACCAATAAAACATTGTCTATAAAAATATTTTTAAAATTTCCAATCATACCTGATCCAACCACTTTCTTTGTGGTATTATCTCCAAGTGTAACCTTGCCTCCATTCCTGACTTCTAGCATTATGAATTGAGTAGTATCTCCAGTCATATGCTTTGAACATCCGCTATCCAGGTACCATATGCTCCCACGAGATCTTGTGTGAGAGCAATCCTGCAAAAAATCTCAATTGTTAGACCTGGGAACCCAAACTAGTTTGGGTTCACCTTTAAGAATTTTATAATCAGATGCATGTATGATATGTCTAGGTTTATGCATCCTAGGTCTCCACACCAAATTAGATTTCATCATCAAGGTACAGGTGTGAGCTATATGTCCCAAAAATCCACAATTATTACATTTAACATTAGGAAAAATATTCCTAAGTTTTCTTCCATGTGATTGTCTTCTAAGGGATTTCATGAATTTAGGATAATATTTAGGATTTGTAAAATCTTCAAGTCTAGGGGGTTTCCTATTATCCTCGAGAGCTCTTATAGTTAGTTTGTAAAATGAATTCATATCTTCCAAGATTCGATTTGTATAATTAATTTTATATGATTTTCTCTCAGATTCATCCTTAAAATTTTTAAATTCTTTTTCAAGTTCAGCATAGGATGATTTTAGATTTTCAAAATTCTTATTCAAGTCATCATATTCATCAAGTAGTTTCATGTGTTTGTCATCTATTAATGCATGATCTTTTCTAAGGATTTCATGTTCCTTCTTGAGCTCTTCCAATTCTAAACTTAAACTAGCATGCATCTTTTTCATTTTCCTATATGCATCATTATAGGTTAAGTCACATACCTCTTCTTGATCTGATTGTTCAACATTATCTGCCATCAAACAAAGGTTGGTGACTTCTTCTTCTTTTTCCGTCTCAGATGAGTCTGAAGCTGAGTCTGCCCAGAAAGCTCTTTGAAACTTCTTCTTGCCCTTCTTTACCATTGGTTTCTCCTCAACCTTCTCCTTGCTAGGAGTGGCCTTGAGTTTTGGGCAATCAGTCTTGATATGACCTGGTTTCCTGCATTCATAACAAATCATTTCATTAGAAACCTTGTCATTTATGTTAAACTTACCTCTATTTCATTGCTGGCGTCTCTTCTGCTTCCTCTTTAAAAAGCTTCTGAATTGTCTAGTCATCAGTGCAATATCATCTTCATCCTTAGGTTGTGAGTGCTCACTCTCTGACTCTTCCACCTTTAGTGCAATATTCTTCTCCTTTCGTGGTTCACCTGCATCAATCTTTTTTTGACTTACTCCTTGCTCATAAGCAATGAGTGAACTAAGAAGATTATCAATAAAATAAATGTTTAAATCTTTAGACTCTGTAATTGCAATAATTTTTGCATCATAAGCAATAGGTAAACAACGAAGAATCTTATTAACCATTTCAGCATTAGTTAATTCCATACCAAGTGCATGCAAAGAAGTGACAATTTGTATAAATCTTGTGTACATGTCGGAAATAGATTCATTAGGTTTCATGCAAAATAATTCATAGTCATGTAACAAGATATTGAGTCTTGATTGTTTAACTTCATTTGTCCCTTCATAAGTTATACAAAGTCTATCCCATATGTCCTTTCAGCTTTTGCAAGTGGAAACCCGCATGTAGTCTTCAGATTTTAAAGCACAAAAAAAACTATTTAGACATTTGGCATTTAATTGTACTAAGTCACGTTCTTCTATAGTCCAATCTGCAAAAGGTATTTCTACCATAACTCCATCAACTAATCTAGTTGGTTTTGTGTAGCCATCCTGGACTAGCATCCACATGCGATAATCAAGTGACTGTAAGAAAGTAGACATGCTTGTTTTCCAAAAATCAAAAGGAATATTGTCAAACAGTGGAGGTCTAGTGATAGAGTAACCCTCAGGTGTGTTTCGGTTTCCGAAAGTAGCCATCTACGTTAATCAAAAAGTAGTTCAAACTTATGATTTTGAAATGAAGCTCTGATACCACTTGTTGAGTCTAGTACTTAGGTTGTTAAGCCTAAGTGAATGTCCCAAGGCTACCAAGAGGGGGGGTGAATTGGTAGTTTAAAAATTTAAGTCCCCTTTTGAAAATTATTGAACCGAAATAAAAATTTCTTTTAAATTTTGTAGAAAAATGTTTTTCAACCACAGAGTTTTTAAAACTGAAATTTAAAGTGCGGAAACGTAAAAACAGTAAAGTAAATGACACCATATTTATAGTGGTTCGGTCTATAACCAGACCTACATCCACTCCTCAGAGGCACCCTCTGAGTATTGCACTAATACCAATAGTGACTCTCCTTTTGCACCCACAGTAAGGCGGAGAAGCCTTTACAACACACTCTTTTCACCACTCCCTGGTGCGGCAGAGAACCGTCCGTCCTTTTACACAATCCCCAATGTTGGCAGAGAACCGTCCGTCCTTTCACACTATCCCCAGTGTTGGCAGAGAACCGTCATCCTTTCACACTCTCCTAGTGTGGGCAGAGAACCCTTCGACTGTTTACACTCTTCAAGTGTAGGCAGAGAACCCTTCGGCTGTTCACACTCTCCAAGTGTAGGCAGAGAACCTTTCGGCTGTTCACACTCTCCAAGTGTCGGCAGAGAACCGGATCTCCTTGACAGATCTTCTCACAAGAATCTAGAAGGAAGAAGGAAAAGAGTGAAGTAATCTCAATTCACAAGTTGAGACTCTTACCTTTGAAATCCAAGTGAAGCCTTCTCGCTCCAATGGTAGGAATCCTCCCTTGAATGCTCTCTTCCACTCTCTCCTTGGCTATTCTCTCAAGAGGCACGAAGATCAAATGACAAAAAGATTGGGTGGCAGTCTAATTTAGACTATTTATACAAAAGACAAGAAAAACCACCCAAAAACTGCAAGTTTTCAATTCTGTACGCAGTGGATTGTCCTGTACGATTCTGGATCGTCCTGGACGATTTTACTTAAACGATCTGAAACGACCTTATTTGAATATGTGTACGAAATGTCTTCGTACAGCTGATCGTCCTGTACGAACTAAGTTCGTACAGTACGAACTAAGTTCGTCCAGTACGAACGGTTATTTCAAGGTCGGTTCTAGAAACTGCTTAAAACTGTTCTAAATCGGTTAATCGTTTGGACGAAAATATGTTCGTCTGGATGAAATTTTTACAGAGAGCCGATCGTCCTGGACGATTCTTGACTTCATCTGGACGAAAATTTTCCAGAGGACCAATCGCTACGGACGATAATTTATTTTCGTCTGGACGAAAATTTTCCAGAGACCAGATCGTCCTGGACGATTTTTAATTTCGCCTGGACGAAATCTTTCCAGAGGACCAGTCGCCATGGACGATAATTTAAATTCGTCTGGACGAAAATTTTACAGTGAACCAATCGTCCTGTACGATAATTAATTTCGTCCTAGACGAATAGGATTTAGAAAAAAGTTTTTCGAGCATGTTCCTATTCGTTCTATGTGCTCAATAGGAGATAACTGTCTGATCGTCCAGTACGAAATGATATCGTCCCGTACGATCAATATAAATTTTATATGATCTCCTTATGTGTGTGTGTATGTTTTTATTCACTCAAATTACAATCACTCCCTTTCAATTTGATTTTAAAGACAAGTGTAATCTTCAAATTTTATAAAGTATCTCATGCTGAAATTTATTTGGAGTCTTCGTAGTCTGGAGTTTGTTTTTCCTGAAATGTTAGTACACACAAGAGCAAATACAATTCTTCTAAAAAATTTTTAGGAGTGAATAGCACATTTGAACAATAATGTTTGGAATCATCAAAACTACATAAGTTACAAAAATGTAAAGCATGTAAATAACAACTATCTTAACATATATTTCATCTCTTATAGTGTCCATAGCTTTATTTCTTTAGAGCCTATCTAAATGATTTTCAGACTTGGATAAATTCAACTTTTCAAATTTGGCTACTCTATCCAATATTGAGGGATGTCATGCATAAAAATGATAATATCTTATCATCGATGTTTCTCATTATCAGTTGAACGGGGTGCTCCTCTTCTAATTCATGTTCGCATTTCGTACTCATATTGCACCAACAAGTTATATACTTTGTCACTAACTCACCCTTTTTCATTTTTTCTAAGGCAAGGTTAGTAATAGTGGTCTTCTCAGTAGCACCGACAAACCTTTCATGAACATATTTTTCAATTCTACAAATATCTTAACATAATCGTTGGGAAGTTTGATGTACCATTTAAAAATAGTCATGGTCAAACTACTAATGAATTGGCAGAAAAGTAGAGCATCAATGCCTCCAATATTTCTATAAGTTGCTTTAAATTGGGCCAAGTGTTATTTAGGATTATCACTTTCATTAAAAATTTTGAAATTGGGTACACAATAACCTTTAGGATATGACACTTAATCATACTCAGCCATGTACAGGCGGCCCTTGCTTACAAATTTCTCTACTTGCTATTAGGCAATGACAACTTTGATCTTTTCATTGATGATTGATTTTAGTTGTGCAGTCGTCACAGGCTCAGATGTACTTGGGACATTTTTTATAGTATGTTGATGAATAAAACAATTAGCTTTATTTCCCTCTTCATGTGTGGTTTGTACTTTAGATATCTGGAGCATTTAGTCAGTTGACGTATTAAAAGGAACATTGATCGATGCTTGGTGATTATATAACTAAGCAGGTGCAAGATTCACAGCGATGTTCTTTTGCATCAACTGCATCATCGTAGTCATTTGTGCCATCATTTATTTTATCTTGTTATTTAGCTTTGATATCTCATTATCCATTTCCTTCATATGGCGCTTTATACATCTTTATGTCTGTGCAAGTGTCTCATTAAGCAATTCTTCTTCTAGGTCCTTGTTTTGCCCATCATCTGAAGGAACTTCTTCTAACTGATCATATAAGGTCCAAGTGTCACACTCCAATGTTCACCACGTGGAGCTGATCTTAGTTTATCTTTAGTCATCGTGGTAGATGATAACTCTCTTAGTGGAGTTATGATAACTCTCTTAGTGGAGTTCTCCTGGCCTTGATTGGCAATGGCTTTTAATACCACTTCTTTATCAAGTTATCATCTTTTGCAACTTTTACAACTATGTGTACCCTTGCAGACAGAATTTCATGATTCTTCTTCGGAGGAACAGGAGCTTGTTGTTGTTGTTCCCAGAAAGACTATTTTATCTTTCCAGTAGAGCTATTTCTTTTAACTCATTTTAGATTTTCATATTTATTATGGGTAGGGAATGTTAATCTCTAGCTCCAAGGCTGAGAGAGTTGATCGATAGATGGCTAATGGTTGCTGAGCTCATAGCTCTGCATTCATCTCTCTTTTTCTTACCAAATAATCTTACTCCAGATAAAGAAGCCTCATGATCATACCTCCCTGGTAAGAAAGGCTCAATTAGTAGTGTGATGACACTCGATAAGATCAATGAAAAATTCTGTTTGACATCAGTTCTCTTCATAATTAAAACTTTAGGGTGTGAAAGTCTTTCAAAGACTGAGGTTCTGTTTTGTTGAACTGTTTTAGCAGTACTAGCTCTAGTGACTAGTGGTCATTGAATGGAATGAGCACGTTGCGAATAAACTTCAGCAGCTTTAGGTCACCTAGCAAGCCCTTTAGTATCCATGCCATAGATAGGAAAGGCGGTAGCATTTGCAGTAGTTGCAGAGAATTGCAGTCCACCAAATTGAATGGTAGCTTCAGAGTTTTCAATTTTAATGATAGCATTAGCCAGTTAAATACTAGAACCACGTACTAGCTGGATGGTAAAGAGTATTATATAGTTTCATTATACACAAATAAAAGGTAAGTGTTAGTAATTGGAAGCTGATACATCACCCTACATTTTCAAAGTGCAGAAACAAGATAATATGAAATAATATATATAGTAAATTTTATATGATTGCATTATTTCAAAATCCTATTTTTAATGAATTTATTAGGTTTTTAATAACTTTGTTGTTATTATAATTTACATGTATCTAGCCAAAGATGAAAAGAGAAAATAGACCCTTGAAAAATCATAAGAAATCTGTGGGCTCTGAAAATTTTGCCTCTCCTTGTCATCTCTTTTTGGGTAATTTGTTTATGTGGTCGAGGAGAGTTTTAACGAGTTTAGTTTCCAGAGTAAAATTTTAGAAGGCATATTGAGTTTTAGATAAAACACTACCCAGAGATTTCGCCCTCATTTTGCGAGGACTTTATAATTTGAGTTATGATTTCCTATACGCGTAAGTCCCTAAATTAATTACCCCTCTCGAAAACAAGAGAAAACTTTCTATTAAGACTAGTCATGGGATAGGTACTAAGTTCCAAGCATATAATAACAAAAACTTTAGAGATTTAAAGTTTATTTTATGATTTGAAACTTTTCAATTTAAACATAAAACAGGTGATGGGGGTAATGAAAATGACCACGATCAATATCTCATTGTTCCGTCGTCCTGGGCTGTCATGGTCCTTGGTCTACTTAGTCAGAGAAAGAGGTCGACCCAACCTGATAAAAGGAACCTTATCGACAGTCATGGGTTGCTTCATCCAATGATACTTAATAGATCTAGGGTGATGTTTGTCTCTGAGGGGATATATATGAATTCACCTTAGCTAACAGAGGGCTTTATTTCTATCAAGTATACTCTATGATTCTTTACTTAAGGGTTTAACATCATTAGGGAATATATAGGCTTTGGCCATGATCGTAATATAATTATATCATTTTGTGGTAAAATCACCCGATCATAAGGCACATTTCACATCCTTACCAACAAGAGACTATTTAAGGATGAATCATAATGATACACCTGACATGTCATTTGCTCTTTGTGAGCATTTTGTGAGCTGAGATTAATTTCAAATTTATCACCCCAGACAAACAGTTGTGGGAGGTAGATGGGCTTTAGTTTTAAGTTTTAATGATTAGATTTTGAAGTTTTTATAGGCTTTTGAGAATTAACCCCTTTGATTGATCACCCAAGACAAACAGTTGCAGGAGGTGATTTTGCAATCACTTGTATTATTATAGGAATTTGGGAGGCATTTTTAAAAGTTTGGGATCCTTACGGTTGAGATTTTCTATCAGCACGATCATCATCGAGGTTTATGTTAAAGTCATTTGAAAAATATTTGTATTTTGTAAAAATTTAGGAGACATTTTATAATCCAAGTTATGTCAACTTCAACCCTGTTAAGGGGGAGGATGAAACTTGAATATTTAACTCACACAATATTCTATGACTGTTAGAATTAGATATTGGATATGACGATCAGAGCACATATGGGATTTGATTTCAACATATAGATTGGAGACATTATACAGATATTGCCTTCTGTCCATTTGTTCAAGTGCTATGGATCTGGTGGCATACATTATCAATGAATTTTGCTTTAGAATAGGTGTATTTTGACATTTCAAATGATTTTGTCTTCCTCGTGATCATTAATGCTTTTATTATTTTCATAGTCCAATAATTTTGTATATCCTATGTGCTATCATAACTATTATCATGTCAATACATTTTATATCAATCACTCTGATTCGAAGTCTAGTGCACTAATTACTTGCACTTAGTGCATAGTGGCACCCGAAAGACATAAACCACCATTACCTGAATAATTTCAAATTTCTAATTTGTTTGTTAAAGTTCATTCACTAAGAAAATCTCACAATCATTCAATGTAGATACATGTCATCTGAACATCTATTTCATACTTGATATCCTCTGTAATGTAAGATATTTGGAAGAGAATATTAATAGCCTTGCTGTTAATTTCAACATCTCTAGCAGATCTAATTTCTGGTCCTCGCATAGAATATATTTTGCAAGAATCATCATTTTCAAGGTAATTATAGTTCTACAAATTCTCTAATCATGGGCCATTGATAGCGTAGTTGTTAGAAAAGTCAGTATTAATGTATCATATTATTTTGATGTTATTAACATGTCTATGGTTCTCTTCCACCCAAGCCAGCAAAATTCGAAATAATCTTATTATTATTATTATTATTATTATTATTATTATTATTATTATTATTATTATTATTATTATTATTATTATTATTATTATATAAACAGAGAGGAGGGAGAAGGCATCAGACTCGGGCATGGAGGCAGGAGTCAGGCCGGCTGCGAAGAAATGGCGCAGAAGAGAGATCGACGGCTAGGTTCGTAGTTAGAGTGTAGCGTTGGGTTTGCAGAAGTTGGATCAAAGGAGCCTATGGCGGGTCGAGGCGGTCAGATCTTGTCGTGTTTACTTGGAGGCAGGATCGGATGTGCGGCTTCGGATCTGGCGGGATAGGGAAGTCGGCGTCGGAGACGGAATATGAATCAGGTGTGATTTCTTCTTCCTGCTTGTGTGTGTGAGACAAACGGGATGAAGATGGCGGTATGGATCGAGCAAAATGAGGGCTTTGGCTTTGCCTGTGTGAGTTTGAATGAGAGGGAGGGAGTTCCATCTAGTTTTGAGAAGGGCAAACAGCAGTTGGAGAAAGTTACGTGAGTAGATCGTGGTTAGTGGAGTCGGTTGGGTTGTAGGTTACAGGTCAACAACACTTATATAGGCTCGGCTTCAGTCAATTGTTTTCTTAGTGAATGCAATTTAGACTTTATTTGGGACAACTTTCAAACTATTTTATAAAGTAAAATTTAGTGCAAAAATTTTTTTGAGAAAGAAAAAATTGTACTAAAAACCAGTAAGAAAGCTGTCCCAAATTATGCCTTAATATAAGCAAAATTTCATGAGATTTCAAAGTAGTAATGACAAGAATACAAGAAATGGATGGAATGCTCTTAAATATGTTACAAAATATATTGATCATATATAATTTAAATTAAAAATGTACAACCATAACAAAATTTGATTTGGCATGAATAACTTCTAGGATATAAAATAAGATTTTTGTATGTTATTATCTCAACCATTTTACTAATCCTTGAAATTAATTGAATTAACAACTAAAAGGATTTGAAATTCTGTGACCGTTGCCCCCTACATATTTGAACAAGGACATGAAAAATAACTGAACTTCATTTGCTTTTTGAACACTTCAATTAAAAGTATGAAAAAAATAAAATAGTATGAAAAAGAAATAAAGTTTTCTTGATTGGATTAGAGTGTTAAAGATAAAAGTATGAAGAAAATAAAATAGATTGAAAAAGAAATAAACTTTTCGTAATAGGTTTTGTGAGGTTGAAATTAAGAACTTGCCTGGTAAACCCGATAAGCAAATCGCACACCCTGAGAAAGGAGAGACTCCTGAGCCGACCTCCTCTCTATTTGCCAGGTGAACTCCAGCTCTGTCAACACTCTCTTTAAGTAAATTTTGGCTAGCCTCGCAGAAGCCAGCTTTATCTGCTTTGAATTCAAATTATAAATAGATTAATATTGATATCCACACAAAATACTTACAGTACCTAAAAAGTTAGAGAAACAAAAACATAACAAATGAATAATACCATGCTAATAATTCCTGAATCAAGCATCCAGTCTGTTGGAATTCTGCAGTCTTGGTAAGCGACCATGGCAGAGCCTCTTAACTTGATCAGCCTCTGAACATTCCGTTCAGACCTTACAGAAATATTCATATATCAATAATTTTTTCAAAATGTTGATAAACGTTATTCAGCAAGGCAGGATATCATCAAGATTTAGGCTTCGTTTCGAACAGCTTTCTTACTGCTCGCTAATGTAGCATTTTAGCATAAAAAAATTCTGAATTAGTTACTTTTGTATTAGAGAGGCTTTAAAAAATAATAAGAAAGTTGTCCCAAACCAAGCCTTAAGATTCATTTGGGATGGCTTTCTTTTTGCTTCTTAAAACAATTTTTTAATACACAATTAAATTTTTTTGTACTAAAAAGCTGCTTTAGAAAGCAGAAAGAAAGCTGCCCGAAATAAAGCCTTAATTGAATCACATCAAATAGTTCTTACGGATTTTAAACCCTACTATTTTGATAAATCACATTTCAACCTCGTTGACAAAATCCAGAATTATTAAATCTCACCATTAATAGGATTTAATGGAATTAAGGATTTGTTCCTCTCACAAATCTTAAATGCAACAAATAGCCAAAGCAATGCATGACGAGGGTATGGCAAGTTTTAATAGTTATCAAGCCATTGCGAAGCAGTTTCAGGTTTTAGTCCTCTCAGTATTTAATAAATTTAAATTTAAATGATTTATTAGATTCAACTTGTACCCAAACAGCCAGTAGCGAGAAACGGACGCTGTGTTAGATACAAACCTTTCCACTAAGTTCGATATTTTTCTCAAGATGATCTCACAGGGCAGAGAAGCATCGTCGATAAAGGAAGAAACTTCGGCATATAACTGCTTAATTTCCCGGTACTCTACAGCAGCTTCTCTCAGAGCATCAGCTTTCTTCTCAGGCCAGGTAAAATGCTTCAGAACAGCTCTCTCGTCAGCCTAAAAGAGGGATTTGAAAGAAATGTAAGCTGAGTATATATTTTAATCTGTCAGAAACAAGTAGACGATCAATGTGTGCTCAACAATGCATAGTGTTTTTAATGAAGGATGAGTTGATGCAAGTGGAGAACTATAAAAGAGTAAAATCAATGATTTTTTTTTATTTCACAATGAATTCAGATTCTCACTTTCTGAAAGTTTCATCTTACTTCTAAGGAAGCTGAAGAGCAACGACCCCGTAATCATAAACGTGTATTTCTGCATGATTAATTAATTATTCCATAATAAAAAAAAAATAAAAAAAAATAATAAAAAAATTAATTATTCCATAATAACATTTAGGGTATCCTTGGTTTGAAAGAATTCAAGAGGATGTAAATTTATTTAACATGAAATTATTAGGTGTTTGATTTCAATAGAATTCATAGGTAACTTGATTTATCTATTAAATATGTTTAAAGGTTTTTTTTTTTTTAATTCTCTACCTCATCATAATAAAAAATAGGAAGAAAATTTATCAAATTAAGGTTGACCGGAAGGGCGTTGAGCTCTAGGTGGCCAACGAAGAAGAGTAGCTGAAGGTTGAGTCCTAGTAATCAATTGTTTGAGTTGTTAATGTTAGTTTTATGTGGAATATGAGTGTGTCAATCAATCAGGCTATATTGTTTCTTTGGAGTTCAATTCCATCGGTTGAGCTTGTCGGGGGGTTGCAGGGGATCCCCCTTCTTGGGTCTAGGTGCTTTGCGCCCGAAAATTTTTTTCCCATACAACGCTGCAGCGGTGCATTTTCTGGTTGGAGGAATATAGAGAGCGAAGCGCTATGGCGCTCTACACCCCAGCACTACAACGCTATAAACATATTGGAGACATAGTGGAACTCCGCAAAGCTCCAAACTTGGCTCTGCGAGAGGGGTTGGGCAGTTTTCTTTCTAATTTTTCTTGAAGGATTGTGTCCCTTGGGTGGGTTTCTATATGTATCTCTTTGTTAGCTCTAGTAGAGAATGGGGCAAGAGTGAAGAGAGATAAGAAAAGAATGAGAGAGAAAGATGTATGTACAAATTTCTCCCAATTTTCATTGGGGACTTCTTGGAGTGGTGTGACTCTGTGAGTTTTTTCCAGTTCCGAGTTTTTTCACATTAAATCTTAGTGTTCTTTCTTTTCGCTACATTTTATTTTTCTTGTTTGTGTTTGTTGCATGGTTTTACTTCCAAGGAGAACAGCCAAAGTAGGAGGTGGCTTGTGGCATTCAAACAGCTGGCGATAGTCTGCAATGATGGCTTGGAATTGAAACAATAAAGGAAAGCAAAGAAGCTCTAGTACTATGTAATTATAGAGGACAGAAGAAAGAAAGGTTTATGGTATGTAATATAATATTAAATTATATTACAAATACATATAATAGCTGATATTATTCTTTCTTGAGATGTTTTTGTCGGTTAAGCTTTTTGAGTTGTTATATTATCAATTAGAAGAGAGGTAAGGAAAAATAAAGAGTGAGAGGGAAAAATCTAATAAAATAAAAGAGGAATATTTGGAAAGTGCAAATATATTACATCTTATAATTGTCTTTGAAATAGTTGATTAGTTATCTATCTAAATAGCTGTGGATGTTGGTGGATCTCACATAATCTTACAAAGTCTCTTGTGATTTTTTATTCTTCTAGCATATTATCTTTTTTATTCTCTTGATAGTCCTTTGTCTCAAGCAAGCGATTTTCCCTAACAATTGGTATCAGAGTTGGGCTAGCTTTGGAGTCTATGAGGAAAATGTAAGCAATGGTTTATAAAAATGAGAATGAAATAGTGCGATTACAAGGACTGATGTTATTAGAAGATATAGATTCAGGATTATTTGTACAAAAGAAAATTATATCCCTCTCTTTGATTAAAATTCAAGAAGATCAAAATTCCCTAAGAGTTACCAGTCTACATTGACGATGAGTGTTGTCTTCAACATATTGATTGTACAAGAAGATCATAAAATACATGATGTGTGAGAAGCCTAGCAATAAATAAAGTAATAAGAAAAATTTTCAATCATAGGGAAGCTAAAATGCTTCTAGGGTGATGCTTAGCAAAGAATTTAATCAAATCAAAAGTAAATTGAACCACGTTCATGTCAACTTCGATGATGAAATTTGTGCACTAAGCTTGTATCATTAAAAAAGTTAGGCTAGAACTTCGATAATTGTTAGCAGTTCATACATGATACAAAGTTGAAGCTCAATAATATATGTGACCTAAATTAGAGTGACGAGTGAAGACAACATGAGGCGAGAACTAGATAATGGCTATTCTTTTGCTTCTTTGAATTTTAAGAGCAAAGGAAGATGTATAACTAATAGCAAAAACATAAATATATCCAAAACCGAGCATATAAGTCAATCCAAAGTTCATACTAATTGTTGAATTTAGATATTTGAGAGCGAAAAACCTTCACTTCATTGCACAAATATATCCCTATTTTTAAATTTATACAAAATCTCTAACAAAGAAATAAATCAATAACATAATCCTGCATTATTGCCCTAATATAATCCTTCCTAAATCAGCCACCTAACTATGGAAAAAGATCGGCGTGATCCAGGTAAGCCTTCCACGGATCCCCATCCTAGCCGTGGGATCAATTTGCTAAGGGATGAATGAGATTTAACACTCTCCTTCAAGCTGAAGGACACAGATCTATCATTCCCAATTTGGTAACTAGTCCCCGAAAGGTAAAGTTATCAAGTCCCATGGTTAGAATATGTAAGCTAATATTTTTATGAGACATGGTAGATATATATATAAGGCTATTATTTAAAATTACGCAATATGAGGCTCGCCTTGAGACCCGACTCAGCACAATTCCAATGAAAAACGTCTCGAGGCTTACGCCTCGAGCTTTTTTTATGACGCTTATGCCTCAGCTTGGTTGAAGCCCGCCTTGAGGCGCGCCTCAGCAGTGTCAGAGCAGGAATTTTTATCTGCGGGGGCACAAAATTTTTACTTTAAAAATACTCTCAAGCTTTTTCATTATAGCTTGAAATTAACATTATGGTTTTATTTTTTTATTATTATTTTTAATTATAAGAAGATAAATTTTATGATAATTAAAAAAAACTTTTTGTCATACTCATCTAAATTAATTTCAACAAATTTTTTTTAAACTATATAGTATCATATTAATCTATTTCAACTACTCTTCTACTGTATATTTTCATATCTGATTTAAATAAAAATATAACTAAACAATATTTTACAACGAGCAATAAATATATTAAAAAACTGCATCTTATTATTATAAAAGAATATTAAAAATTTATAATAAGCATATTTTAAGCTAGTTGATTTAAATTTAAATATTCTAATTCTTATTTAATGTAATTTGTAGACTTTAATTACATAAATCTTTTATAAACTAAAATTTGGAGTTTTTAAAATATTTAAAAAATTTGATGAAATTTTTAATTAAAAAAAAAACTAGTAATGTGAAGATGGTGAGAAAAAAGTAGTCTTACCCCTCACGGAAAGAAAGAGAGAGAGAGAGAGAGAGAGAGAGAGAGAGAGAGAGAGAGGAAGAGATAGGGCTAGTGGAGGGGGTTGTCAGCTATAAAAACAAAAAGGCAGATAAAAAGAAAGAGAGATAGTTAAGGAGCTTCGTATACAAGAAAAAAAAATTTATATATAGCCAAGGATAGGTAGAAGAGAGATGGGACGAGAGGGTGACAACCATAGCTGTCAATGGCGCAAAATAGTGCGCGCCATGGAGCACGGCGCAGCGCGGCGCACCTACGGCGCCATGTTCATGGCGAGGCTCATGTGTTTAAAATAGCGGGCACTATTTGCGCCACAAGTGAGTCATGGTGCATTGCACACGGCGCAAAATAGCGCGCCAAATTCTTTTTAAATTTCGATATACTTATGAATATTTTTATATTTTAAGATAAATGACTATTCATTGCCCTAATTTCACGAAAGATTTTCTATTTGTTGCATCCACCGAACACATCCCGCGGTCCCTAAGTCGAGGTCGCTGAATCTATCCCGAAGTCGAAGATTTTTTGTTTTCTGTTTGCTACATTCGCTGCTTCTGCCGAATCTAGCCGAATCTGTCCCGAAGTTGAAGTCGTTGTTTCCGCAGAATCGTCCCGCAAAGCAGTGCTTCTGCCAAATCCGCCCCCTCCTTCGTCTGTTCCAATAAAAAATATTACCAGCTGACTCCGATTTGCAACCTCCGTCTGTTCCGCACAGCTCTGTTGTTTTGCACAGCTATTTCTTACAAGAATTTACAACTTAACAAGTATGCTCGGTACCGCTAGGTACATGCTCGGTACCGCTAAGTAAATACTCGGTACCGCTATGTATATACTGCATACCGCTCGGTACCGCTAGTTACATGCTTTGTACTGCTCGGTATAGCTCGATACAAGTAGATACACGCTCAGTACCGCTAGGTACATGCTCGGTATCGCTAAGTACACGCATGATACCGCTCGATACCGCTATGTAAATGCTCGGTACCGCTAGTTATATACTCTGTACCGCTCGGTACACGCTCGGTATCGCTAAGTACATGCATGATACCGCTTGGTACTGCTATATTAATGCTCGGTACCGATCGGTACATGCTCAGTACCGCTCGATACAGCTCGGTACAACTCGGTACATGCTCAGTAACGCTAAGTACATGCATGATACCTCTCGGTACCGCTATGTAAATGCTCGATACCGCTAGGGGGCAGCGCCCCCTTGGACCCCCGGCAGCCCCCATGTTTCTTGGATAATATTATGTTTCTTTTATCTAAATTTGTTTGCTTTTAGATGATCATAAAATATCAGATTCAGTTCAATCTTTAAAAAAAGATCTAGCATAGAAATATGCTATACTAACAAATGAATCCGACAACAACAGTGTGACATGCATTTTTTTATGGTAAAATAATAAAATAAGGAATTACACGCAACAAACAACACCTCGTTGGAGGTTTTAGAAATGCAAGGCCTTGCTCTAACTGTCCCGAGCACGTGAAGTCTGAAATTAAGGAATCTATGTTGAAAAAAAAAAGATTTAAAGGAACAATTTAATGACATATCAATTGTCAACCTTACTGAAGAAGAAGGAGAAGACTTTGATGTGATGACAGATGATATTTTAGTTGCTAAACCATCTAAAATATTGCGGACAAATAAATCTAACACATCTAGTCAAGGATCATCATCTACATCTATCTTCAAAATATCACGACCTAAAGGTCCATTAGATATTTTCCTTACACCAAATCCTGAAGATGTAGTAAAGCATAGAAAATGTCAGTTTAACAAAAAATGGATGCAGCTTAAGAAGAAATGAGGGGAAGGGCTGTTCAAGTGTTCAGTAGATGGATGAAGGATGCTGGGATTCCATTTAATGCTATGAACTATGATAGTTTCCCTGCTATGGTGGAGGCACTTGGGCAGTTTGGACCTGGTATGAAACCTCCTAGTTATCATGAGATACGAGTTACTTGTTTGAAGAAAGATGTTGGACATACACATGAGCTTTTGCGACGCCATCAAGAAGATTGCGTACGATATGGTTGTTCTCTAATGTCAGATGGATGGACGTCGAGGAATGGGAAAAGCTTAATCAATTTTCTTGTTAATTGTCCAAGAGGTAGTGCATTCATAGAATCAATTGATGCTAGTTCTTTCTCCAAGAATTCTATGAAAATGTTTGAACTTTTTTGCAAGTACATCGAAGTTATTGGACCACAGGTCGCTGATAATGCATCCGAAAATGTTCTTGCAGGTTTATCACAACTTTTATTCTAAAGTTATGTTATTTCATGAAGAATTTGTATATATCTTAACTTAAATTATAATGACATAACAGGAAAATTATTGAGGGACAAATATCCTCATATTTATTGGACTCCTTGTGCTGCTCACTGTTTGGATTTAATAATGGATGACATTTTCAAAATTCAAAAGTTAAGGCGATGCTTTGAAAAAGCAGTGGCAGTACACAGTTTTATATATTCTAGGCCTCGCTTACTTGAGTTAATGAGAAGGTGCACAAATCAAAGAGCACTGATCAAACCCGCACAAACTCGCTTTGCAACAACTTTCTTAACTTTACAACGTTTTCATCAACAACAACTGAACTTGAAGAAAATGTTTACTTGTGAGGAATTTATCTTGGGTCCTTATACGAAAGAGGCTGAAGCAAAATAATCTCAACATACAATCTTACAGCAATTATTTTGGAACACTATAGTGTATGCCTTAAAAATAGCTGATTTTTTATTAAAGGTTCTTAGATTGGTTGATGGAGAGAATAAGCCCTCAATGGCTTACATATATGAAGCAATTGATAGAGCAAAAGAGTCAATTGCTGCAAGCTTCAATAACAGTGATAAGTATGATCAAATTTTTAAAATGATTGATAGAAGATGGGAAGTGCAATTACATCGGCCTCTACATGCAGCGGGACATTTTTTAAATCCTGAATATTTCTTCAATAACTCTGATATTGCCAAGAATAAGGAAATAACTGATGGTCTTTACCAATGTATTGGAAGATTATCTTAAGATGTAGCTGAAGAAGATAAAATCAGTAATGAATTAAGTTTATACATTAGTGGTGAAGGACTTTTTGGTATTCTTCCAACTGTAAGACAAAGAACTACCTGATCTTCAGGTATCATTATTTACAAAAAAAAATTAAAACTGATTTGTTATATAATATTAAAAAAAAAATCATTTCTTCTAACTGATTAGTGGTTGGCATATGGACAAGGAGCTCCCAATTTACAAAGCTTTGCTATCAAAATCCTAAGTCTAACATGTAGTTCATCTGGATGCGAATGTAATTGGAGTATTTTTGAACATGTTAGTATTTTATAATGTATGTTTTGATTTTTTATATATGTTTATAATATAGTAATGTAATAATATTTTAATTGCAGCTTCATAGCAAATGAAGAAGTAAATTGGATCATAGTCGCTTAAAAGATTTAGTTTATGTGAAATATAATAGAGCACTGATTCGGAGATTCAATCATCGTGATCGTTATGTCATTGATCTTATTTCTTTGATTGAGATAGATGATGCAAATGAATGTCTAACAGGAAAATTAGATGATGAGTCTGATGAAGAAAATGATTTTTTTGCTGGAGAGGAAGATTTAACTTAGATAAGTGTTGCTAAAGCTACTGGTGTTTATGATAAAAGCTATAATATTCTAGAAAGATCTAAAGGGAAAGAGAAAGAATCTTCAATTAGGTATAATTTTGCTATTGAGAATGATGATGAGGAGGGTGATGAAGAGAATTATGAAGTAGGAGGCAATGTTGAATAAGATAATGAAGCTTTTTTAACATTTGCTGATGATGATGATTCCCAAGAAGAGTAGATTAAATTCTTATTTAATCTTTTAAAAAAAGATTGTAATATTTGAATTATGAGATATTTGGATGTTACTTAATCGAATTTATATATGTTATGGTTGTCTTTTATTATTATGATAGCTTGTCCTTCATTTTTAATAATATTTCATATTCATGCTTATTATTTTATAATTTTTATATAGTTTGCGCCATGTTCAAAATAGCGCGCGCAGCGCCATGCGCAATGCGTCATGGCTCCAAAGAGACCTTTGCGCCATGGTGCGCCATTCGCCGTTAACAGGTATGGTGACAATCAAGGAGCTTCATATACAAGAAAAAAATTGTAAGGGGGCACGTTCCCCCTTAGGCCCACCCCTAAATCCGTCCATGCGGCTCTCCTTACTAGCGTGAGGCATATACCTCAACCGATTTATATATATATATATATATATATATATATATATATATATATATATATTGTCTAAACTCTAAATTAAAGTCCTTAACAAATCACGTATTCATGCACCCCCAAGCCGCAACAACTTCCTGTCAATAGACTCGACCTATTGCCCACCACCTTTGTCGTAGCCACTGTTAAGAGAGTTGCTATTTGCATGTTTTACATTCTTGCAACTTGTATAGTTTTGATGATTCCAAATATTATTGTTTTATGTATTGATATCTCCTAACACTTTTTGGAAGATTTGTTTTTGCTCTTGTGTGAACTAACATTTCAGGAAAATCAAACTCCAGACTACTGAACACTTCAAATCAATTTTAGCATGAGAGGTTTTGTGAATTGAAGCTTATACTTTTCTTTGAATTAAGTTTGAGAGGGAGTGATTGTAATTGAGTGAATAAGCACACACAGACTTAAGGAGATTTTTAAAATTTATACTGATCGTACGGGACGATCAAGTCAGTTATCTCCTCCAAAGAGCAATGGAACGAACAGGAGTTGAAGAAAATTTTTCTAAGTCCTAATCGTCTAGGACGAATGTTTAATCGTCCCAGGACAAAATGTCCTCTGAAAAATTTTCGTTCAGACTAAATTCATATTCGTGCCAGGATGAAATACTCTCTGGAAAATTTTCGTCCAGACGAACTCAAATTCGTCCCAGGACGAAATGTCCTCTGGAAAATTTTCGTTCAGACGAAATTCATATTCGTGCCAGGACGAAATGCTCTCTGGAAAATTTTCGTCCAGACGAACGCAAATTCGTCCCAGGACAAATTGTTCTCTGTAAAAATTTCGTCCGGACGAACTCATATTCATCCCAGGATGAAGTGAACTGACTCTTCAAATTTTGGCGACGTCCTGCAGTTTTTGGGAACCAACCTATAGTATAACTGTTAGTACTGGATGAACCTAGTTCATACGGGATGATGCTCGGGTACGATTTCAGTTCGTACCAATATATATTTGGTTCGTTTTCACACATTTAAGTGAAATCATCCATGACGATCCACGATCGTACGGGACAATCAACTTCGTGCTGACTTGAAAATTTGCAGTTTTTGGACAGTTTTTCTTATCTTTCATATAAATAGTTCATTTTAGACTGTCACTTAATCTTTTTGCCTATTGATCTTTGAGCCTGTTGAAAGAAGAGTCAAGGAGAGAGTGTGAGAGAGTGTTTGAAGGAGGATTCTTATTATTGGAGCGTGAAGGCATCACTTGGTGTTTAAAGATAAGAATCTTTACTTTTGATTTGTGTTTACTTCACTCTTTTATCTCTTCCTTCTAGATTTCTTATGAAGAAGATCTATCAAGGAGATACGGTTGTCTGCCGACACTTGGAGAGTGTGAACAGCCGAAGGGTTCTCTGCCCACACTAGGAGTGTGAAAGGACGAAGGGTTCTCTGCCCACACTAGGAGAGTGTGAAAGGACAAAGGGTTCTCTGCCTACACCGGGAGAGTGTGAAAGGACGGACGGTTCTCTGCCAACACTAGGAAGAGTGTAACGACGGTTCTCTGCCGCACCAGGTAGTGGTAGAAGAGTTTTGTAAAGGCTTCTCCGCCTTGCTGTGGGTGCAAAAGGAGAGTCACTAGTGGTATTAGTACAATACTCGGAGGGTGCCTCCGGGGAGTGGATGTAGGTCAAGTTTGACCGAACCACTATAAATCTCGTGCATTTTATTTTTCCGTTGCTTTTTATTTTTCTGTTTTACTGTTTCAAAATTGTGGTTGAAAAACCTTTTCTATAAAATTCACTAAAGTTAATTTTCTCAGTTTTAAATTTTAAAAGAGGGATTAAATTTTAATTATCAATTCACCCCCCTCTCTCGGTTAGCCGCTGTGACATAAGCTTAGGTTTAACAACCTAATTCATATTGAACAAGTTTTAACAAGTGGTATCAAAGCTCTGTTTCAAAATCATAAGTTTAGACTACTTTTTTATTAACGTAGATGGCCATATTTAGAAACCGAAATACACCTGAGGGTTACTCTATAACTAAACCTCCATTGTTCGACAATATTCCCTTTGTTTTTTGAAAAACACGCATGTCTACATTTTTACAGTCACTTGATTATCGTATGTGGATCTTAGTTCAGGAAGGGTATACAAAACTAACTAGACTAGTTGACGGAGTTAGAGTTGAAACACCTTTTGTGAACTGGACAGTAGAAGAACATCACTTAGCACAACTAAACGCCAAATGCTTGAACAGTTTCTTTTGTGCACTTAAATCAGAAGATTACATACGGGTTTCTACTTGCAAGAGTGGAAATGACATATGGGATAGACTTTGTATAATATATGAGGGGATTAATGAGGTTAAGCAATCTAGACTTAATATTTTGTTGCATGATTATGAACTGTTTTGCATGAACCTAATGAATCAATTTTTGATATGTACAAAAGATTCACACAAATAGTCACCTCTTTACATGCAATAGGTAGGGAACTAATGAATGCTGAAATTGTTAATAAGATTTTCGTTGTTTGCCTACTGCTTATGATGCTAAAATTACTGCAATTATAGAGTCTAAAGATCTAAACATTTACTCTATTGACAATCTTCTTGGTTCGCTAATTACTTACGAGTAAAGAATTAGCCAAAAAAAGATTGATGCATATGAACCACGAAGGGAGAAGAACATAGCACTAAAAGTGGAGGAGTCTGAGAGTGAACACTCACAACCTGAGGATGAAGGCGTCATTGCATTAATGACTAGACAATTCAAAAGCTTTCTAAAGAGGAAGCAGAAGAGACGCCAGCAATGGAATAGAGGCAAATTTAATAAAAATGCAAAAGTTTCGAATGATGTTATTCGCTATGAGTGCAAGAAACCTAGACATATAAAGACAGATTGCCCAAAACTCAAAGCCACTTCTAGCAAGGAGAAGGTAGAGGAGAAACTTTTTGTAAAGAAGGACAAGAAGAAATTCCAAAGAGCTTTTTGGGCTAACTCAGCTTCGGACTCGCCAGAGACAGAAAAAGAAGAGGAAGTCACTAATCTGTTCTTAATGGCCGATAGTCTTGATCAGTCAGATCAAGAAGAGATATGTGACTTAAGTTATGATGAACTTTTTGAAGTTTCTGAACACATGCATGATGCATATAGGAAAATGAAGAAAATACATGCTAATCTAAGTTTAGAATTTGAAGAACTACAAAAGAATCATGAAATCTTTAGGAAAGATCATACTTTAATTGATGACAACCACATGAAATTACTTGTGAGTTTGATAACTTGAATAAAATTAATGAAAATTTAAAATCATCCTATGCTGAACTTGAAAAAGATTCTAAAAATTTTAAGGATGAATCGGAGAGCAAGATTTATAGATCAAAATTATATAAATCGAATTTTAAAAAATATGAATTCATTTTACAAATTAACGATAAAAGCTCTCGATGATAATAGGATATCTCCTAAACTTGAATATTTCACTAATCTTATTTTGTATCATAAATTTATGCAATCCCTAAAAAAATAAATGAATAGTAGTAGTAGACTTAGGAATCCTTTTCCAAAAGTCAAATGTAACAATTGTGGATTGTTTGGACCATAGCTCACACCTGTACTTTAAAGAAGAAAACTTATTTGGTGTGAAAACCTAAGATGCATAAACCTAGACATATCATACATGCATCTCTTTATAAATTGCCAAAAGAAAAACCCAAACTTGTTTGGGTTCCCAAGTCTAACGTTTGATAATTTTGCAGGGTCGCTCATACACAAAACCTCGTGAGAGCATATGGTATCTGGACAGCGGATGCTCAAAGCAGATGACTGGAGATACTGCACAATTCATATCGCTGGAAGCCAGAAGTGGAGGCAAGGTTATACTTGGAGATAACACCACAATGAAGGTAATTGGGACAGGTATGATTGGAAATCTAAAGAAATTTTACATTGAAAATGTGTTATTAGTAGAAGGCTTAAAGCATAACCTGTTAAGTATAAGCCAGCTATGTGATAAAGGATATTGTGTGAAATTTTTTCCTATTAGCTGCATATTAAGCCGAAATGGTAAAGATGTTTTAAATGGTAAAAGGGTTAATAATGTTTATATGCTAGACTTAAATTACATCAAACTCCTACTGGTTTTTGTTTGAAAATTGTATCTAATGAGTCATGACTTTGGCATAGGAGACTTTGTCATTCTAGTATGAAAAATCTTATGAGAATTACCCAAAAGAACTTAGTGAGAGGTATACCAAAACTAGACTTTACTAAGGACCACCTTTGTGATGCATGTCAATTAGTAAAACAAGTGAAGTCCTCTTTTCAGTCCAATAAGGATCTTAGAACTAGTAAATCATTGGAGATTTTGCATATGGATCTTTTTGGACCAGTTGGAACTGTAAGTCTAGGATAGATGGTATATGGCTTTGTGATTGTGGATGATTACTCTAGATTCACATGGGTTAGATTTCTATTTCATAAGAGTGAATCATTTGAGAAATTTAGAAATTTTTCGACTTTGATTCAAAGAAAATTTGGGTGTGAAATCATGACTATACAAAGTGATCATGGAGGAGAATTTGAAAATGAAAGATTTGAGAATTTTTGTAAGGAGAAAGGAATTGATCACAATTTTTTTCGGCACCTAAAACCAATGTTTAAAATTGCGTATTCGAGTTTTGAGACGTTTTTCATTGGTGAGGTGATGCGTAAGCCTCAAGGCGTTTTGAGGCATAAGCCTCAAAATCAAAAGATTGCGTAAACATAAAATGATAAATTTTTTATATATTAATGAGTGAATAATATAAAACATAAAAAAACATAAGATATGAAGTGAAATCAAAATATCCCAATAATAAGACAACATGAAATATAGTTCAACTAAAAATTCTATCTTTTCCAAATCCCAGTATTTTTTTCATTAACATATAATTCAAATTTTCAAAAATAAATAGCAATGACATATCACATTAGAACTCATAAGTCATCAGTACTGTCATCACTAAGGGGTTCTTCACTTGAATCATCATTATGATGAACTGCTCTATCCTCTTCCTCCTCTCCTATAGAGTTCAATGTCGGGCATTTACTTCAATATTTATGTAAGTTTTAATATATATAGTGTGAGGCGTAAGCCTCATGCCAGTGAGGCGAGGCGGGCCTCAACCAAGTTGAGGCGCAAGCTCAACCATCATAAAAAAAATTCGAGGCGTAAGCATTGAGGCATTTTTTACTGGAATTGCACAAAGGCGAGCCTCATATTACGTAATTTTAAACCATGCCTAAAGCCCCTCAGTAGAATTCGGTAGTCGAAAGAAAAAACATAACAATAATAGAAGCCGTCCGAGCAATGTTGGCAGAATACTCACTTTCTAAATATTTTTGGGCTGAAGCGGTTAGCACTGCATGTTATCTTTTGAATAGGGTGATGTGAGATCCTTTTTAAATAAAACACCTATAAATTGCTAAAATGCAGAACACCTAATTTGTCTCATTTGCATGTTTTTTATTGCAATGTGTTTATACATAACAATAGAAAATCTGTCTTAGGAAAATTTGATCCAAAATCAGATGAAGGAATTTTTGTTGGATACTCAAGTGTTGGAAAATCTTATAGAGTATTCAATAAAAAAATTTGATAATTGAGGAGACCACACATATTGTATTTGATGAATCTGGAAATTTGAAAGAGCCAAATATTGTAGAAGATGAGATTGAGGATAACTCCCAAAATATTGATAAAATAAATTTGGAAGAAAATGTGAAAAAAAATTTGGATATAGAAAACCCTTTGCCTAGAGATTTGAGATTTTCTAAAAACCACGCAAAGGAGTTGATAATTGGTGAACCTAGTTAAGGTGTAAGGACTAGGCGTGGATTAAATAAAAAAGTCAATCATTCAGCCTTCATTTCAACAATAGAACCCACTAATATTGATCAAGCACTTTCGAATGAATTTTGAATTTTGGCCATGTAAGAAGAGTTAAATCAATTTGTAAGAAATAAAATTTGAGAATTAACTACAAGGCCAAAGGATTAAAGTATAGTTGAAACTAAGTGGATATTCAAAAATAAAATGTATGACTCAGGAATAGTCATTAGAAATAATGCTAGATTAGTTGCTAAGGGGTATAATCAGATTGAAAGAATTGATTTTGATGAGACTTTTGCCTCTGTAGCTAGACTTGAAGCAACTAGGGTTTTGCTAGCCTTTGCCTATTTTAGAGGATTTAAATTATATCAAATGGATGTAAAAAGTGCCTTTTTGAATGGGGTAATTCAAGAAGATGTTTTTGTAGAACAACCACCAGGTTTTGAAAATTTTAAATACCCAAATCATATTTTCAAATTAAAAAAGGCATTATATGGATTGAAACAGGCACCTAGGGCTTGATATGAGAGGTTGAGCACCTTCTTACTTGAAAGATCATTTGAAAAAAAAAAAGTGTGGATACAACTTTCTTCAATTAGAAATGATATACTCATTGTACAAATTTATGTGGATGATATCATCTTTGGATTTTCAAATAAAAATCTTTGTGAAGATTTTTCTAAAACAATGAGTAATGAATTTGAGATGAGTCTAATGAGATATTTAAGTTACTTTCTAGGATTTAGCATTAAGCAAATTGAGGAAGGTAAATTTCTTAGTCAGTCAAAGTATGTTAAGAATATCCTCAAAAAGTATAAAATAGAAAATACTAAACCTGTTAGTACACCTATGAGTTCCTCAGTTCAATTGGATAAGGACCCTAAGGGAAAATCTATTGATCAAAAAAAATTTAGAGGAATTATTAAATCTTTTCTTTACTTGACTACTAGCCGACCCGATATCATGTTTAGTGTTTGTTTGTGTGCTAAATTTCAATCAGATCCAAAAGAATCAAATTTGACAGTAGTAAAAAGGATTCTAAGATATCTGTTAAGAACTCAGAACTTAGGAATTTGGTATCCTAAGTTTAGCTCTTCATTTGAAATAATTGATTATTCAGATTCTAACTTTGCAGGTTGTAGGGTGGATAGAAAGCACTTCTGGAACATGTCAGTTTATTGAAAATTTTTTAGTCTCTTGGTCCAGTAGAAAATAAAATTCAGTAGCCCTATCTACTGCAGAAACTGAATACATTGCATTAGGAAGTTGTGTGTCACAAGCACTTTGGTTGAAACAACAGTTAATTGATTTAGGATTAATTATAGGCATTATTCCAATTTATTGTGATAACACTAGTGCTATTTGTATTTCTAAAAATCCTATTCAGCATTCAAGAACCAAACATATAGACATCAAGCATCATTTAATAAGGGATCATGTATCCAAAGGAGAAATTGAACTCACTCATGTTTCTACTGAAAATCAACTTGCAGACATTTTTACAAAACCTTTAGCCTTTAATACTTTCACTGTATTAAGAACAAGGCTTGGAGTAATCGACTTGAATGCTTAATAAAAATGTTTTTTCTGCAATATTGATGTGTGTTTTTAGTTAGTAATTTTTTGTATATCATTGTGTTTTGTGATTTTTTTTCTGTATCTTGAGTTTTTGTTTTCGTTTTCATTGTGTTTTAGTGTGCTTGTGTTTTAGTTTTGATTGAGTGCTTGTTTTGAAAAATTTGAATGACAATCGTCCGGGACGAAATTTTTTCGTACGGGACGAATTGTGTCTTGTGTCAAACTATCGGATTTTGAACCGTTTGCGTGCAGTTTTTCAGTTTGTAATTTTCACTTCGTTTGTACAATTGTCACGATCGTCCAGGACGAACTTGTTCAAACGACGGGACGATTGAATGTCAGTTAAACGGATAAGGTAGTTTTTAATTCTATATTTCGTACGTATGAACTTTTGGTTCATCCGGACGAACACATGTCGGTTCAATGGAGGGGACGGTTTCAATTGTCATTAAAACGATCATAAGTTCTGATCGTCCAGGGACGAACACGTGTTCGTCTGTACGATCAGTTTGGTCAAAAGTCTGTGCGAAAGGACACTTCGTAAGTTGTGGGATTACGAAAAACCATTTTATTTTGGACTCATTAAAATTCGTACTAGACGAAAGTGAATTCGTCTGATACGAAAAGTCATTTTTTCAATAAATAGACGGGCTTTTGAACTCAACAGTCACACTCTCACTTCACTTTCAAATCTTTTCGTTCCTTAGATCCTATCAATGACAAGTTCAAGCAAGCGTCAAAAGATTCTTGCCAAGGGTCCACCTAAGAATTCTTCTGAGAACTTCCTATCTAAAGCCAATGAAGAATCCTTTCTTAGGTTTATCGCCGCCAAGATCACACCCTCTATAATTCTTATCCAGGAATAACTTTTCAGGTAATGAACTTGTTTGCCTCAACTCAGTTTGGCTTTATCCTTACCCTAATTTATCTCTACAATAAAGAAACCTTCCACTATTTTCTTGCAAATATGTCTTTTAACTCCGACCATTCTGTAATATGTTCCTATGTCTTTAAGAAAAAAGTTGAAATCACCAAGGCTGACTTAAGAGCCTTTTTAAACTTAAGGACTGAGGGAGCTAGAGCACATACCTTGATCACCACTTCTGATTATGAATGGTATGAAATTAATACTGTGATTAGAGGAATCAATTTTAACGAGCATATGCCTAAAGTATCTGGTCTCGTTTGTAACTAGATTTTATGTGTTTATTTAGTTGTTGTTTTTGTTTTTGTGGGTTAAAAAAATGTGTTGCACTTTTTTTCCTTAGATGTTTTGTTTTTAAATCTTATGATGTATTGATATCATATTCTTAGATTGTAATATCTTTCATTTTGATATCAATATAAGTTATCATGTTTTGGCTTTAATCTTATTTTTTGAAATGTGTGTTAGTCTATATGACAATCGTTATAATTTTTTATCTTAAAAGTATTATACTTTGAAATGCAAGTTAAAATTAAATTCATTAGAAAATCTAATTTTTTTAAATTTAAGTATTGCTTATAACTTGATGTAATTAAGATTGTCGATTTCATGTCTCTTATTTAGACTACATTAATGTCTAATATTATTATTGCAACTGTGATGTTTTCTTATTTTGTATTTCATTTATCAATAAATATTTATGCACTTAGAAAAATTTGAAATTTTTTATTATTGATTTTGAAAAAATCAAAATTACTCTTGAAAAATGTACAAATATACAAAAAAATCAAAAGGAATGCGTAATGGTTCGCAAGTTGAAAAAGAGACACAAAATAAGCTCACAAGTAAAAAGATGCACAAAAATGTGCTACAAATTTGAAAAAATACGCAAAGCGCTACATGTGGTAGTTATTTCTTTCCATTATCTTTTAATCTCTTAATTCAAATTGATCTTCTGTACATTTATATTCCGTATTGAAATTTCAAATATACAAATTTTCTATTCATCCTTTTTGCAATGATTTTCTCTATCTTAATGTCTAAATTGACTCATGTTTTTAATAAATACTTTTTATTATCTATGTTATATCTCTTTTTAAATTATATGAATTGCTATGATTTGCCTAATGTTTTAATTTTATTTGCAAAACTTATTTCAATCACTTTCAATGTTCAATTACCAAATGATTTTCATATGACTGCTTACATTTCAAGTCTTTTTCTTCTTCACTTTTTGCTGTTGTCAAAAAGGGGGAGAAATTATTTGTTCTATCGTATCGTATGTGTGTTTGTTTTGTTTTGTATTTGTTCTATCATATCGTATGTGTGCTTGTTTTATTTTGTATTTGTTCTATCGTATCGTATGTGTATTTGTTTTGCTTTGTATCTCTCAAAATTTTGAAAACAAAAAATTATGATTCAAATGCCTTCTTATTTTTCACGTGTTCATCATTTCAGGTGGAGTTTAGGAAATTGTTAGAATTTGAAATTATACAAACAATAATTTTTTTGCCATCATAAAAAATGGGGAGATTGTTAAGAGAGTTGCTACTTGTATATTTTACATTCTTGCAACTTGTATAGTTTTGAAAATTTCAAATATTATTGTTTTATGTATTGATATCTCTTAACATTTTTTGAAAGATTTGTTTTTGCTCTTGTGTGAACTAACATTTTAGGAAAATCAAACTCCAGACTACTAAAAACTTCAAATCAAATTTAGCATGAGAGATTTTGTGAATTGAAGCTTGTACTTTTCTTTGAATTAAGTTTGAGAGGGAGTGATTGTAATTGAGTGAATAAACACACACACTTAAGGAAATCTTTAAAAATTTATACTGATCGTACAGGACGAATATAAGTCGTACGGGATGATTAAGTCAGTTATCTCCTCTAAAGAGCAATGGAACGAACAAGAGTTGATGAAAATTTTTCTAAATCCTAATCATCCAGGAAGAATGTTTAATCGTCACAGGACGAAATGTTCTCTGGAAAATTTTCGTTCAGACGAAATTCATATTCGTGTTATAATGAAATGCTCTCTAGAAAATTTTCGTCCAGACAAACTCAAATTCGTCCCAGGACGAAATGTCCTCAGGAAAATTTTTGTTCAAACGAAATGCTCTCTGGAAAATTTTCGTCCAGACAAATGCAAATTCGTCCTAGGATGAATTGTTCTCTGTAAAAATTTCATCCGGACGAACTCATATTCATCCCAGGACGAAGTGAACCGACTCTTCAAATTTTGGCGACGTCCTGCAGTTTTTGGGAACCGACCTATGGTATAACTGTTACTGGACGAACCTAGTTCGTACGGGATGATGCTCGAGTACGATTTCAGTTCGTACCAATATGCATTTGGTTCATTTCCACACATTTAAGTAAAATCGTCCAGGATGATCAACTTCGTGTTGACTTGAAAATTTGCAGTTTTTTGACGGTTTTTCTTGTCTTTCATAGAAATAGTCTAATTTAAACTGTCACTTAATCTTTTTACCTACTGATCTTCGTGCCTATTGAAAGAAGAGTCAATGAGAGAGTGTTCAAAGGAGGATTCTTACTACTGGAGCATGAAGGCTTCACTTGGTGTTCAAAGGTAAGAATCTTTACTTTTGATTTGTGTTTACTTCACTCTTTTCTCTCTTCCTTCTAGATTTCTTATGAAGAATATCTGTCAAAGAAATCCAGTTCTCTGCCGACACTTGGAGAGTGTGAACAGCCGAAGGGTTCTCTGCCCACACTAGGAGAGTGTGAAAGGACGAAGGGTTCTCTGCCCACACTAGGAGAGTGTGAAAGGACAAAGGGTTCTCTGCCTACACCGGGAGAGTGTGAAAGGACGGACGATTCTCTGCCAACACTAGGAAGAGTGTGAAAGGATGAACAGTTCTCTACTAACATTAGGAAGAGTGTAAAAGGATGACGGTTTTCTGCCGCACCGGGTAGTGGTGGAAGAGAGTTTTGTAAAGGCTTCTCCGCCTTGCTGTGGGTGCAAAAGGAGAGTCACTAGTGGTATTAGTGCAATACTCGGAGGGTGCCTCCGGGGAGTGAATGTAGGTCAAGTTTGACCGAACCACTATAAATCTCGTGTCTTTTATTTTTTCGTTGCTTTTTATTTTTCTGTTTTACTGTTTCAAAATTGTGGTTGAAAAATATTTTCTATAAAATTCATTAAAGTTAATTTTCTCGGTTTTAAATTTTAAAAGAGGGATTAAATTTTAATTACCAATTCACCCCCCCTCTCTTGGTTAGCCGCTGAGACATAAACTTAGGTTTAACAACCTAATTCATATTGAACAAGTTTCAACAGCCACCATCATCGTAGCCACCTCCGGGAATCACTCGAAAGCCACACACCACCACCACCTCCTCCCCCAAAAATTTTGGAGTATTATTCTTAATCTTTATGTTGATGATAAATATTTATAAAAGAAAAAGATGATTGAAATAAATGAAGAAGAAACACATTAAGAGGAATTGAACTCCACAGGATGAGACAGGGGAGAGATCAATTTATTATGACAACAACTCAAATAAAGACCATTCATGACGGTGCAAATGATTTATGAGTTCTCAATTATGTCAGTTTTTTTTAGAAATTGAACGTCGATGAGTAGGGAACTAAGAAAGAAGGAATTTATAGCTGAACTTAATGATATATGATAGTTTTACATGATTTTTATATTTTATATTATTTTATTCTTATAATATTTGGATTTTAATTATATTTCACACTATTTATCACTTGTCAACTTACGTCTTGTGAAATTTATTTTTTTCATATGTATCTTAAGTTGTTATTTCATAGTTTAATGGAAAGTTAATATGTTATTCTTTTAGTATTATATAAAAATCACTTTAAACATTTATTTTCAATTTACGCAATTTTTGAATTGTAAGGCTTACGCCTCACCTCACAAAAAAAAACTATAATACCTAATTGCACAATTTTAAGCTGGTATAAGACAACTATTTAATTTTCCTTTATAAAATATATGTCCACTTCTATGTGCTTGTCCTGTCATACTGAATGAGATTGTGAGTCATATTGATTGTTGATTTTTTATCCCAATGTAGCTTCTTGGGTTCTTTCTATTAAATCCTTAAGTCTTCTAGAATTATCTTGATCCATAATAGCTCATATATTCCCAAGATTATAGCTTTGTATTCTACATATGCACATTATGTTACTTGCTTCTCCATGTAACAAAGTTTCCTCCAAGGATTGTGTAGTATCCTGAGGTAAATTTTCTATCTACTGGTGATCTATGTAATATGCATCAATATATGCTTATGGGGTTATTCCACAATCTCTTCTGAAGAATATCGCTTTTCCTAGGTTCCCCTTAAAGTAGTGCAATATTCTATCTACAACTTGCATATAAGTCTGTTTTAGATTTTGCATTAATTGGCTGACCATGCTAACAACAAATGTTATATCTAGTTTGATGTTGGAAAGGTAGATTAATTTTCTCACAAGAATTTGGTAAGTTCCTTATCTACATCTGGATATTCTTTAGCTTCCTCAAATTTGAGATTTGGTTCTACTGGTGTTAGTTTATCTTTTTTTTAAGAAGACCATGGATGTATTTTTGTTATGAAATGAAAATTCCTCTATTATTGGATTGGGCTACTTGACTAAGAAAATATTTTAATCTAACAAATTCTTTGATCACAATTTCCTTGGTAAGACATTTCCTTATAATCACTTTCTCCTTTTCATCATGCCAGTCAAGTTTATATCATCTACATAAACTAATAATATTATGACTTCCCTTGAGGCTCGATGCTTGAAAAATAATGTTTGGTCCCCTTGACTCTGTTGATAAACATTAAGAAGCATGAATTTTGATAATCTTTCAAATCAAACACTAGGTGACTATTTTAGCCTATATAAAGCCTTTCTTAACCTACCCTTGTCATCTCCAAATTTTTCTTTGAATCCTGATAAAATCTCCATAAATATCTCTTCCTCTACATCCCCATGTAGGAATGCAGTTTTGACATCCAGCTATTCCAAATATCAATTATAAGTAGCTACTAGTGCGAGTAGGATCCTGACGATTTTCATCTTGGCCACATGCGCAAAAGTTTCCTGATAATCGATGTCGTATGTTTGAGTATATCATTTCGTCACTACTCTTGCCTTATATATTTACAGTGTACCAACGGCTTTGTATTTCATAGAGAACACCCATTTGCAGCCGATTGGTTTTTTCCCTACTTGTAGGTAGGTGATCTCCCATGTATTGTTCTTCTCTAGGGTCAGCATTTCATCTTTCATGAGACTTTTCTAATTTTTATCAAATAAGGCCTCAAAAATATAATCAGGAATATGAATATCATTTAGTGTAACAAGAAAATTTTTATACGAATGTGAGAAGTTATGGAAGGATAAAAAGTAGGTTATTGGGTCAAGGGAGGTATTCTTGTGTTTACATCAATTTTATGAGATGATTTAGGTTCTTGGACCTACTCTCGAGCATAATTAAGATTTGAACGTCAGGAATATACTTTTACAATCCTCTTGTTATCAAAAATAGCTTTGTCCTCAGTTTTAGGTAGATGGGTTAGTGGAGCTAGAATGTCAAGAGGGGCAAGCTCAGGTTCCTCATCTTCCTCAGTTTTAGTCTCCTCCTGAATATAAGGTTTGATAAAAATAGGATTTTGTTCATCAAAAGTAACATCAATAAATACAAGAGTTTTATTGGTGGAGGGATGATAACACTTATAACATTTTTGGGTTAATGAACATCCAATAAAGATATATTTGAATGCTCTTGAATATAATTTTCATCTATTTTGACTGTGAATGTAAACAAATGCAGTTCGCCAAATGATTCTAGATGTAAGGTTATTATGAATTTGAAATTTGGACAAAAGGAGGATAGAATATACATTGGGGTTTTCAGACCCAAGATTTTTTGATGTAGTCGGTTTATAAGAAATGTGTCAGTCAGAAGGACTTCTCACCAGTAGGATTTGGGTACATTATGGTGGAATAGGAATGCACAGGTGGAGGCTAGAAGATGTAGGTGATTTTTCAAAGGATACCAGGAGTTGTTTTAGCTTATTAGTATTCTCTTTATTGAGCTCTCTGAAGCTGGATTATGTTTCTGGGATGGGCTGACTTATTGTAGTGTTAGCTTGTGATGTGTCTTTTAGCCACTTCTGTGATTCCACTCTTTACTAAGGAGCTTTCCATTATATGTGTCAATATTTGATATGACCCAAAAACCTAACCTAAGCCTAACTGGAAAATTTTGGGTACGGGTAAGAGATTTCTACTTGTTTGTAAAATCGGGTCAGCTTTGGGTTGACCCGGAAATTTGAAATCTAACTCAATTTAGACCAAACCTCGCTTTGTTTGTTAGTCGCATCCACAGTCCATCCGTCACGTCGTCCGTCAGATATGAAGAGATGCCGAGTCTGTCAAGTCTGTCGTCATCCGTCAGATCAGTTCACTATCGTGGCCTCGAAATATCGAGCTCTTCAGCTCGTCCTGTGACCATTGCACTCTCACACCCACTGCAGCCTAGTCGTTGACCCGGCACTACCATCACGGCCTAGCCAGCGACCCTTCCGGTGCAATTTTGTGTCGTTGATAAGCCATGTGCCCGCAAAATTGTGTGAGGCGGGTCGTGTCGTATTGACCCATACCCGAGGCAAGTCAGATTCAGATTGTTCAAATAGAAGTGAGTCACTGCTTTCCATGTATCTTCCAACATATCTCATTTGTATGTCTTGATTTCTTGCAATAGCTGCACCAAATGGAGCCTTTGTATATATTTTTTGAGGAATCCTTACCTTTTTCCTTCCATGGTGTCTCTTTGGTTATCATCATTATTGAACCTTCAATAACCTATGGCTCCATCATTACCCCTTATCAGCTTTCTTCATCATGAATGAGAAAAATGATCTCGTTTAATGATAATGTCTACCCTTTGTCAAGGATCTGAACTCTAGCCTGATCAAACTCCACATTTAGTCCTGCAAGAAAATTATACACTATCTTTCTCCATAAATTTTTTTAGGAAAGCAACATCTTCTTAACACTTGGTCTCTATGCATCTATAGTGATCAAATTTTTGCCATAAGTTTTAAAGGAGAGTGGCATATTCTGTCACATTCTTGTTGCCTTGTTTTGTGCTTCCCACCTTAACCTTAATTTCGAAGTTTTGCGCAACATCCCGAGCTTTTGAGAAGGATTGTCTGGCTGCATCGCATATGTCATCTATAGTAGATAGGAAAATAAATGTATCATTGATTTTTGGAGTCATGGAATTCCACAATTATAACATAATAATGGAGTTCGCTTCATCCCATGCCCAAAAATTACGATCTCCTACTTTTGTTCCTCCTCCAAGGAGGTGATGCATCTTTCCTCTCCCTTTCAAATAGGTCTTTACAAATTGAGACCACTTCAGGTAGTTCTTCCCATTTAGATGATAGGTAGGTTGCATACTTTAGAGATCACCTCGTCCTTGGTGCACCATAGAATCCTCAATTTGGTCAATACTCTGGGATAAATTAATTTTAGGCATTTCAATGTCAAATGATAGCAATGAAGGCTATCTACAAGATCCTGGGTAGCAATGAAGGCTGCCTGGAATTTTACCCTCTAAATTCTTATAAGGGTAATGAAGGTTGACACTTGTTATAACAGCTTCTGTTTGGCTCGTTATAGACACATGAACAGCTTTCCACGTTAGATTGAGTCTTCTAGACGCACACACTTGTTCGCATTCAAATGATTCCTCCAAAAGAAACATACGAGACTTTGATTCAAGTCTTCTGTTCGATACGCACGAGGATACATAGGAAGACATTCGTTCGATTCCTTTAATTCTCTTAATCGATGCACGAGCGCCCTCAAGCATGCACGAGACCTCGTCGATTCTTCCAATTGACCACACGCAGACATTCGGCTTACATGCAGAGAAGACCTCCTACCCTCGACAGGCACATCGGCTTCGGTTCTTTTGGCCACAGGTCATACTCGCCATAATTCTCACGCTCAATTCCGCTTCGAGCATGTAGGGAGGGCTGAAGAACAAAACATACTACTCGACGATCAATCTTCAGCGGCAATGAAGGTCGGCCTCTATGCTTCCTTCATATATCCCCTCACGAAGATTTAGCAATGGTAATGGCAATGAAGGCCTACCGTGACTTTAATATCATGTTGAATTCAGAGATTTGAGAGGGAAAATAGCTTAAATTTCTTGCACAAATATATCCTTATTTATAGATCTATACAAAATCTCTAATAAAGAAATAAATCAATTATAGAATCCTGCATTATTGACCTAATATAATCCTTTCTAAATCAGTCACATAACTATGAAAAGTGATCGACGTGATCCAGGAAAGCCTCACATGAATCCCCATCCTAGCCGTAGGATCAATCTGCTAAGGGACTGTTGAGATTTAACAGTAATCAATCTTGGTAATGGGTGAAAAATGGCCATATGAAAATGGACAAGTTCAGATCAGATGTAGGATTATGTAAATAATGCAAGTGAAGAGATTTATGACACAACTATCCTAAGTGCAAATAATCCTATGGAGTCATAGATTTTAAATTCAATGTGTCATTTCATATAGAGTTTATGATTAATATTCTATAGGGGATTGCGGGAATGCTTACCATATTGAAGGTAAAATCCTGAGTCTTTCAGGAGTTGCTAATGTGTAAAGCAATATAAATAATGTGATTATGTAGAAGCATCATAATGTGAGACACATTCCTAGATTGAAGAACCTAATCTCAATTGTGCAGCATGCTACGTCTCAAATTTCAATATTAATTCCAGGAAGGTGACCAAGGTTGCTAAGGTGATAATAGAAAAGAAAATATGGCTTCTTGCACAAAAGTAACATCTAGTACAAAGATGGCATCTTGCACATACAACAAAGCACAAGGAAATAATATACCAAGATCAAGGAGCAACATAATAGAAAAAAGGATTTTGATAAAAGCTGACATGCTTATCATTCAGGGACTAATGCTACCAATGCCTCAATCAACACTCATGGTTGACGGAGAAGGGGTTTCGGATAGTGATGATTCTCTCTCTCAGGACAATTGTTTGCTCAAGAAAATATGGTGCTACAGCATGAACCCCGCTTTCGCAAGATTTAGGTCCCATTTTTACTCGAGATAGATTGGAATTTTAAATTAACCAGATTTTCCCTGATGATCGGCATCAGGGTTTATTTAGTTCTGAGGTTTCACTTCCTATGTGCGTGAGCTTTCATATTTAATTACCTCTCATAACCTATAGAAGAGAACTCTCAATTAAGGATGAATTATTTTTTAGATGTGCAACAGTTTTAAATTTTGGTTGTGGGGGATGGAGGTAAACATGATCAAGATCTCATGGTTCCATCATCCCGAAAATATCGTAGATTTCACTCTACCAACACTAACAACCGTTGATTGTAGTGTCCAGGGAATCTGATTAGCAGTCACGGGTTGCCTCCTCTCAGGGATCCCAAGTAAACTGAAGTGGATAGATGTAGGTTGATTTGGTTTGGATTAGAACTTGCGGCTCCACTTCGAAGTTGCCCGTAGTTTAGATTTATGTTAGGCCTTATGACCCCATTTAAGAGTTATCTATAGTTTAGATTTAGGTTAGGTCTTACGGCCCCATTAGGAGTTGCCTGTAGTTTAGATTAAGGTTAGGTCTTACAGACCCATTTAGAAGTTTCTTATAGTCTAGATTTAGGTTGGTCTTATAACCCGTTTAGGAGTTGCTTGTAGTTTAGATTTGGGTCGGGCCTTACGGTTTTCATTGAAAGTAGCCCATATAGCGAGCCTTATGGGTTCGTTTAAAAGTAGCCTAAATAGTAGGTCTTATGGCCTCTATTAGAGGTGACCCAAGATAACAGGGAGTTAGAGTTAGGTTATTTTTTACCTAGAGATTTTTCCTAAAGTCGGACATACGGCTTCTATAAAAGGTTGTCGGTTGAACTTTAGGTTAGCGAGATTTTAGTTTAGTGGGGTTTTGATAACAGCGTTGTAATTCTGCATTTAGGTGGGTCTTATTGCTTTTGTTAGAAGTAGATCATATAGCAGGTCTTACGACCTCTATTAGAGGTGGCCCATATTTTCAATTAGAAGCTTCCCCTAGTTCATTTAGAATGGGGTTGATTACTCCCATTGGGAGAATTTGTTGCTCTCCTTGAGAGGGTTTATAACTCCCCTTGTAAGGTTTAATTGGGATTTATCCTAATTTAGCTATTAGGTATCTATTAAACTAACTTAGAGTAGTTACAGAACCTACCGCCCAACAAATGTGCTTTCTACTCTAGCTTTTAGTAGTTCATTGTGGTTTTGCTGGTAATAGTACTCGTAGTTTTCCTGCTTCAGTAACTTGTCTTTTTATGTTAATATTGTTATTTGTTCAATACCCTGCTTATTTTAGCACTAATTTTGTTCTTTCAAGTATTAGTTTTGTTCTGTTTGTTTTAGTACCAATTCTATTTCACCAGTATTAGTTTGGTTTTACCAGTACAAGTTTGTTTTACTAGTATCAATTTTATTTTACCAGTTCTAGTTTATTTTACCAGTATTAGTTTTGTTTTACTAGTACTAATTTGTTTTACCAATACTAGGCTGACACTTTGCTTGTTTAATTGCAGGTGTTTGTAGCTAGCAGTTGCAGGAGCTACAGCTTGCAGCTTTAGGGTTTACCAGGAGCTTGAGCCTACCAGGAGTTGGAGGGGATTGTTTTGAGAGTTTAGTTTGTTTAGAGTTGTTGTGTTTGAGAGTTTGTTTAGCTTATACTTAGGTTTGATAGTAGAAAACATTATTTTCTGTGTTTTCTTATTTTAATTTTCAGTTAATTGAAAATGCACGGGAGTGGGAGTGGCTCTGTCATCCACGTTTTATACTTGCATTTTAAATTTATGTGTTAGTTAGTTGATTTAAAGTTTAAATTTTAAATTAAAAATAAACTCTCCACTCATTAATTAATTTAAATTATATTTTAAAATTATTAAGTTATTAATTACATTGTTTGCTCTATTAATTTAATTAATTTTAAATATTTAAATTGATTAATTAAATAGTTTATTAGTTAAAAGATTAATTATATATTAATTATTTTAATTAAGATTAAAGTTTTAATTAAAATTTTAAATTAATCAAAGCTCTGATTTTAATTAAGTTTTAAATTAATTGTTTTAATAAAATTTTAACTTAATTAATTATTTTATTAATTGAATTTTAGTTTAAAATTGAATATGAAATTTTAAATTTATTTTTAAAATTTAGTTATTTTTTTATTTTATATTATGTTGATTTAACTATTAAAAAATTTTATTTAGATTAATTTAAATTATTTAATTTGAAATAAATTAATTAAATGAAAGTTCAATTTAATTTAATTTAAAAATTATTTAGCAAATTAAACAAAATTTAAATTTAATTCAGATTAATCAATTATTCTCCGATAATTTCTAAAAATTTAGCAAACTCCTGAGACAAATTTGGTAGCTTTTCCCGCGGCAATTTCGCAGCGTAATTTTGGCAGCATCCCAACATCCCCTCCCCGTGAAGGGAGATCGGGAGGGCACTTTGCTTTTATAGCCTACCTAGTTGGACAGGATTCAACGATCGAGGGCTTCAAGGGATTAAAAACGACCACATAATTAGTCTTCCATGCTCCAATTTGACGCTCGCGGTATTCTAGCGCTTTCCTGGATTTTCGGCAGCCTATCGACCCCCCCCCCCAAGCTATATGAGGTTGGGGATAGCACTTTCCCTTTTGATTTACTCGGCCAGATCAAATCAACAACCGAGTGCTTCAAGGGATATATCAACCTCTGAATACCTCTTCAATTCTTCAGTTGAGAAATTGCGGTGTCTTGCATTTCTTATTTTAATTATAATTGTAATTATTATTATTATAACTCCTTCCCTCTTCACTTACTATTTCAAAAAAGCAAAGAGCAGGCTTGGGATGGTGAAATTTGAACAGGCAAGTGGGGGTTGTGCTCAAGTTTGGAGGTCTGGGTAATTGGACTTGCAGTTCAAACAAGAGGCACGGAAAGAATTTGATTAGGAGGGAGAGGGGTTGAAAAGGGCTAGTACGCAGAGGAAGGTAGTTGGGAGTCCCGCCCGGTCGACTTCGTTCGCTTGAGTGGGAGAAGGATGGTGAGTGTTAGGCATGGCAAGCAGAGGTCAGATTGTATGTGGAGCTTGCACAGTGGCGGGTTGGGTTCAGTTGGCTAAGGATCGGCCAGGAATAGCCTGAGTCGGAGACGGGAGTCAAAGATGGTCAGGAGGTAGAGGTGTTGGGATAAGAAGCCGGAACTGGGTTTGCAAACGCAGGAGCAAGATTTAGATAGGATCGCAAGAGCAGAGCGTCGATCTTCCGGTTGCAAGTGAGTGTAACCCTCTCATTTCTTTCTTTGTAATTCCATTCATATTGCAACCGGTTATTTCAATCTCAACGTGGGCAACTTGTGCAGTGAGCTATTGCAAGTGGGGTCAATCGGGTTGTGGTTAGTTAGAGGTCAACAACAATACATCACAAACTAATTTCCAAATGAAAGATTTTTTAGATGTGTCAAGGTTTAATATTTTTATATTTATTTCATATTTCTTCCTTATTAGTTTGACTTATAACTTATTTTAAATCCGTTAAAATCTTGAATAAAATTTGGATAAAATCTAATTATAATTTTTAAAAATAGTAGGTACCAAACTCAAGATCAGACTCACACCTAATCTAACTTCATATCTAAGATCCCATAAAGCTTTATGGAAAAAGATGAAATAAAAAAGTAGGAAGCTCTCTACTATTCCTTTTGAACTCCATCTAGGGCAGCAAGGCCTCTCTTAATTCAAGAGGAAGCAATTCATAGCGAGCCAACAGCTCATAAATGAGAGCCTAAGGTCAAGCATCGACAGTAGTGCGTTTCCTTCATTTCAATAGGAAGAAATCAATAGTGAGGAGGTAATTTTAAGGTCGATTGGAAGGATGTCAAGCTCTCGTCGGCTGACAATATTGACCAACAACAACAACAACAACATCAAGCCTTTATCCCACTACGTGGGGTCGGCTACATGAATCCTTTTTCTCCATTGTGTCCTATTAAAAGCCAAATTCTCGTTTAAATCTAATAAAGAAAGGTCATTCCTAATATTTTCTAACCAAGTCTTTTTAGGTCTACCCCTACCTTTCTTAACACAAGTCAAATCTAATACCTCTACTCTCCTAACTGGGTCGTCGGAAGGCCGCCTTTTTATGTGACCAAACCATCTAAGGCGACTCTCTCTAATCTTATCTTCTACTGGAGCTACTCCAACCTTTTCACGTATATGCTCATTTCGTATCCTATCTCTAAGGGTAAAGCCACTCATCCATCTAAGCATCCTCATCTCTGCCACACTTAACTTAGTATTATGCTTCTCTTTTAATGGCCAACATTCGGCACCATAAAGCATTGCAGGCCTCACTACCATCTTATAGAATTTTCCCTTAAGTTTTTGAGGGGTACATTTCTATCACATAACAAGCCCGATGCATTCCGCCACTTCAACCATCCAACTTGAATTCTGCTGATAATATCCCCATCTATTTCACCATCACTCTGAACAATAGATCCAAGATACCTAAAACGTGTACTCTTATTAATGACTTGATCGCCCAAAGTCACAATCCCCTCACTAGGACTATTACTGCTAAAATTACACTCCATATATTCCGTTTTAGATCTACTCAAGCGAAAACCTTTAGACTCTAAGGTTGACCTCCATAATTCAAGTTTACCTTCAACTCCCTCTCTAGTCTTATCAACAAGAAGAATATCATCAGCAAAAAGCATACACCAAGGTACATCATCTTGCAAATGTCTAGTGAGAACATCCATGACTAAAGCAAATAGATATGGGCTTAAGGCTGATCCTTGATGTAACCCAACCGAAATAGGGAAATACTTGGTCAAACCACCTTGTGTTTGAACACAAGTAATAGCTCCTGCATACATATCTTTAATGATTTGAATATAAGCATTATTGACTCCTTTCTTATCAAGAACTCTCCATAGCACTTCTCTTGGAACTTTATCATATGCTTTTTCTAAATCAATAAATATCATATGTAGATCCTCCTTATTTCCTCTATATTTTTCTAAAAATAATAAATATCATATGCTGACAATATTGACTGATGAAGGAAAATAGTTGACATCCATTCCTAATGGTTGCAGTGCGAATCATCAACAAGTTATCAGAGTAGGAGGTGGCCAATGGCTTTAAGAGAGGTACTAGGGGCAGCTAAACATCCGAGCTTGCAACTGAAACAATGAAGGAAAAGAAAAGAGCTCAAGAACTATGTAGTTATAAAGAAGTGAAAGAAGGAACGGGATATTAAATATATGGAATGATATATACATCATATTAGATTATACATACATGTAATGTTTGATATTATGCCTTCTTGAGAAATCTGTGGTTTGAATAATTTGAGATGTTGCTTTAATAACCAATAGAGAGATTAGAAAAATAGATAGAGCGAAGAAAAAGAAAAAATGAGAGAAAAACATGGTGAGGCAAAAAAGGGATAATTTTGGGCATTCAAAATATATTGTATTTTATATATAATTGTTTGTGGTCTAATAGATCATCTATCTCTTTGTACGATCTTATACATAGGTGGTTCTTACCAAACCAAGTAAATTCTATTCTATTTTTCTCTTGATATTCTTCTTGTAGATTATTTTTTTTATTCTCGTAATCGTCATAGCTCTCGAGCAAGAGCTTTTCTGCAACACTTACTATTTCTATTTTATGCTTTTCTAGATGCAAAATTAAATTTCAAAAAATTAACAATGCTAAGATCCTTGTTACAATAAAAAACATGTAAAACAGTTTTTAAATTCCACCTAAGAGGACAGATGAAATCATGAGCTCATAAATCCAGAGAAATCATCTATTAAGCTGCATCGCATTCGTAATAAGTATTCAGGTCAATATATGTAGCCATCAAATGATTATGCAGAAATTACCAATTTAGAGAGCTCCCCATCGAGCCAATCCACGAATGTCAGAACATCGTCCATACTAGTGTAGGCTGCGGACTGGACTTTATTTATGAGATGTTTGATAAACTCTCCTTTTGTTTCTACATCTGCTTTAATCTATTGAAACAGTTAAAAGTCATGAAGGAAATACATACATACATACAACATATATATACATACATACACACAACAAAATAAAAAATAATTGTTTGACATATGCAGCAGTATTTTCAAAAGCTTACCGCTAACAAATGAGCTGATCTGTTTTGAAGCTCTCCAACTAAGCTGTTATGCACGCTACTAGCAACCTGACTGGAGCAATTTCCATTGCCTTTGGCATCTCTTTTTGTCAAACAATGGTAGAACTCTACCAATGCAGTAGCATTTTGCATCTTTCCTTCTTTTTTAGAATGAAGGTGAGGTGGAGGAGGTGGCGGTGGTGGATGAGGAGGTGGTGGTGGAGTTTTTAGTTCGGGAGGAGATTTGAGGGGTTTGTTTATTAAAATGTTAGATTTAACTTCTTCAGGTTTAGCTCCACGATTTAGAGGCAAATACTGCATTTTATTGTTTATGCTTTCTTCATCCACTGTCTTATCTCCAACAATTTGGTCTAACTTATTTGCAGTGTGCTTCTGTACACCGTCTAATTCAGAGGGCACTCTTTCCTTGCCTGCTGATGCACCCTATCACAATGAGAAGTAAATCTTCAATGTCACAGTAGAGTATTCAAAGACAATGTAATAAAAGAATTTACTTACATGTTTCAACTGGAAAACATGTCATATTTGCTTTCTAAATTATATATTTATAATTCTCTGTAGATTATACAAGAAGATCGATTAATGTAAGAATTTAGCAGTTAATAGCATTATTCTTTCAAATGTATTTTAAATGAATTTAACTACAAGATATATGGATAGAAAGATGGGTAAGCAATATCGTAGCAACCTTCAAACCCAAGATTTTCTTTTCTCTGTCCTATCTTTTTTACTTAATTTCTCTCTAATGCTATCTGTTAAAAATGAATGGGAAAGATGAGACTATTTGATAAAATATTTAAGTGGGTATAGATATTTATATTAAAGTATAATAAGGATGTATTGGTAATTATGCCATTTGTTAAATTTTATAGCATAAATTTCAAATAAATCATTTTATATTTTTAAATCCAAAGCTCCAAAAATTATAGAAAAATATTCATAAAATAACTGATCATGCTTAGAAAACTTTGGTGAAATCAATTTGCAAAATAGACACTTAACAGTCTAAAAAACCCAACTTGTACTGATAGATTCAATTCAAAAATTCAGAAACAATGAAGCATTTTGATACTAGATTCAATTTTATTTTGATTGATTAAAAGAAACAAAGCAGCTAAATTAACTAAATAATGAGTAAGTTAAACCAAAATAGATTCATGCAAAAAAATGAGGTAGAGAAATAAAAGGTGGTTTACATAAAATTCTTACCCAAAAAAAAAAAAAACAATCATTAAAAATAATCCCGGTAATTAATAAAATTCACTAGAAAACACATTTATTAAAGAGCTTTACTACTTTTACCTGATCATGCCTGTTGACTGCCGCAAGCTTTATTTCAGCGGCCAACAAATCATTTGCAAGCTTCTTCTTTTGTTCTTCTAGCTCAACATTTAGACCCTTCAGCTTCTCAATCTCCTCCTTCAGGCACGAAATTTCTAACTGCATATCTTTCACCAAGATCTCATTCGCATCAATTCTCTTCTGCAAATCTGTAGCCTTGTCATCATGCTTATCCTCACATCTACTGGAATTTATATCTAATTTTCTCCGAAACTGAGCATACTTCTCCACCGGTGGAACTCCTGGCCGATACCCAATCTTTGGATCCCCTGCCTCCATTTCCCTTTTGTAAGTAACGTTTTCTCCATCTAATCTCAGCTTGTTTGGAAGAATTGATCTTTTGACCTTTGGATTAGCTAAGGACTCCAAAGAAATTGGTTTTGGCCTGCCTGTTGTTTGAGTTGAGACTCTGTTTGCTGATTCTAACCTTGGAATCTCCCTAACTCTTGAAGCTTTTGCACGATTTGAAGGTGATGAGGTTGTAGAGGAAGATGTTTTACTTTCTGAAAGCTCCTTCATAGTATGAAATTGACTGATGGGGACTGCTACTAACAGTTTAATAAGATCATAAGATTGACCTCTCCCAAACATGCAGAAGAAAGACCAGACATGACCTTGACTTATGTGCAATTTTTAGGATCTATCAACAAAGACAAGCAGCTTGTGATTCTAAGTGACAGGTGATATTAGAAAAAGGAAAAGTACTGGCAGTGCAATAAAATAAATACAAAGGAACGGGTTAGTTGTACAGCATTTATTTATTGGGATGAAATGGGACAAAAGATAATATTATTTATGACAGGGTGATAACAAACCTCACTAGGATTAGCTGAAGCTCTTATATTTAAAGAAATAAAATAAAGTGAATATGATTGTTAATCACATTTGTAATCCTTGATTTGGGACATGCAGTATATGGATATTGTTATGAGAAAATTGTGTTTGATTTCTCTCTAGAGTTATAGAACAACTTAAAGGATTGGGAAACAAGCCCACATCAGAGAGTATGGTTTTATTGATGGAAAATCAAACAGAAATAGACTATCCTTTTTTTTTTCAAGGGCAGGGTAAACGTTCAAACCCAACCCACCATGATTCTCAAAGCTTTCTCATCCAGTGCTGCAATGTCCTACATGTTCAAGCGCGAAATATACTAACTTCAAAGCCAAATGCAAGCTCACAGTTATTTATCTTAAAAAAGAAATCATTGTTAATATCAAATAAAACACAAAATTAGTGTATTGCTGCTTTGTAATATTAGCCATTGACACTCACAACTAAGGAAGAAATCTTCACAGAAAACTAGAAAGTGAGCAATGCCATGAAAATTTCTTCTCAAGTAACCTAAGCATCGCTTTAACAGTAATTCTTAAAATAATTAATGCAATACATAGCAGAGAAAAGACTATTGGACCTAGAAAGTCAAATGTGATAGTATGACTTCATTATCAAGGAGCCATATTTTCTTTCCAATCTTGTCATTCCCTAGTTGAGCATATAGCAAAAATAATATGCTTATTAGAAAACTTTTTTATCACAAATCTGTCACTCAGATCCCAAATTCTTTGACAGAAAGGCTATATTTTTCAATTCATCTATAAGCATTATTCACTTTAATAACATCCAGTACTACTTTTATAGCAGTAAATCTATGATCTCTTTAAAACCCAATAAAAGGAAGCTAAATAATCATATAAGCATTTGAATTAACAACAAAAGAAGCACACTCTTAGGGACAAATAACATTCACACCTTAGCTTAGAAAATAAGAAAATCAGCTGAATGCCAAACAAGTATGACAACGACTTGCACTCAGTCAGAATAAATATCTTGACCTGCTTTAATCACTTTTTGCTGCCAATTCTTGGACCCAAACAGCCAACCAAAATCCATTGTATGTGTCAACTGGATATATGGACCACAAAAAATTGTGAGTTCCAAACTCAACATACAAGATTACGTTTACTCGTATTTGTAGGGGCCAGCTAACTAAGACGATAAATATTTGAACATTTTAGTTTAAAAATATAATTATTGCGACATTAAGGTTTCGTTTGGGACGGCTTTCTTACTGCTTCTTAAAACAATTTTTTAAAATTAAAATTAAAATTTTTGTACTGGAAAGTAACTTTAAGAAGCAGTAAAAAAGTTGTCCCAAACAAATGCTAAATTTATGTTTTGACACTCAAACTTTTGGCCCAAAACAAAAAAGTTCTCTAATTTTGTATGCTATCTCTTCCTTCACGAGAAGAGAAAACAATATTTGACAAACAAGCCATTGTCTCACTGCTAAAAAACAAGCTTCTTCCCTAGAGCTATGGCCCATTTATCACAGCCATCAATCAAGCATATATATCCGAATAAAGCATACACGAGATATCAATCATTAAGGAAAAACTATTATATGATTCTATGAACCATGTGTTTTGTCCTTTCATTACAGTATTATTATGTCCTTAAAATTTAATAGAAATATAATATAAAAATTTTTAATTAATGAAATATAGATAAAATGCATGTATCCCTTGGAAATTTTGGGCGTGTAATTAATAATTCCTCATCATTATGGCTTCGTTTGGGATGGCTTTCTTTCTGCTTCTTAAAGCAGCTTCCTAATACAAAAATTAAAATTTTTATACTATGAAGCTGCTTTCAAAAAGCAATAAAAAAGCCGTCCCAAATGAAGCCTAAGTGTGTTATGCTTGGCAATCTACCAAACATTTTAGGTACAATGGAAGATATCTCCCATTAACAAAATAACTAGTGGATGTATTTTAGTATTTATGATGATGAAGAAATTAGCAAAGTATAATGGACATTTTACCTAATCCTTGAATGTAGCTAAAACACAATTTTCCACACCAACTCGTCATTTCAACAAAACGGGCAGCTTACCTTACTTTGCACCAAGAAAATACCTTCAGGTACACTCCATTTCAGGTCTTATTAAATAAGATTTAGCTTAAATCTCCTCGAATAATTTTTGGGGAGTTTACATCCTATTATTTTGATAAATTCCGTTTCTTCTAGATTTGATAGATTTACGAACTTCTTCTCATAAATTTTAAGTACTAAAACAAAATAGACAAACAGTTTATCAGTATTTAACAGGGTTTAAAATTTATCAAATCAAATAGTTTTTAAATTTTAATGATCTCGAGATTTATTAAATTTAGATTCACAGAATTTACTTAGAGTTCTCCTTCAAGGATTTTTAGCAAATAGAACTTCGCCATTAATTAGAAAAACTCCTCTAGCGATTCCCATTGAAAGTAGTACGTTTACTGCATTTCAGCTCCAACTTTAGAACAGAGGAAAGTCCATCGATCTTCCACCTGCTCCCTTCTAAAAAATTTTCTAACCATCCAAACTTAATAAATTTTATTAATTACCAAAAACACCAATTGTTTTAATAAACAAAAAGAACAAATAATCTAAATAATCGAAGTTCAATGAGAATAAAATGGAGAAAAAGATCAGTACTCACATGCTCAGAACTTTTAATCCTCAAACGCAGTTAAGAACTGCAGACCAAAAAAATCCAGTGATTTTGAAGCAAGCATTAGAAAATATACTAAAATAATACTACTAATAAAAAAAAACGAATTTTGAGAAGCCTGCCAAGATTTCCTCACATTAGAATAGAACTAATTTACAAAAAAACCTAATTTTTTACCTCGTTTTCTTACAAAAGTATTAGTATATTACCTGAAGAGAGCGAGAGAACGGGCAGGGAGAGTTCCTGGATGCTGAAGCCAGTGGAGGAAATGAACAACGGCCAATTATTATGGAATACGAGGCTACTAAATTTATATTTATATCTATAAAGGTGCCGTATGAAGACCGGCAGAAGGTGATGGTTCAAACAATCTTGCACCGTCCATTCCATTAGTCATTGATGAGCGGCTGGATGAATGTAAGCGTCTTACCAAGAAACATTTCATAAAATATAGTACACCTTATTAAAATTTATTCATTAAAAATAAAGAGATATTGCTATCTAATTGCTCAAGTAGTTTAAATTTCAAATCTTAAAAAATAAATAAATAAATAAACATAATTTTATGCTAAAAATATAAATATGTAATTGTGTACTTCTTATGTATGTTACTTTTTGGCTGAACTAAAAAAATAGAAAGTGCTAAAAATTAAATTTTCTTATAAAAATTTATCATTGTCATTATAATTAATTATAGAGGCATGAATCTATATAAAATTTTGTATGAATTTTATTTTCTTTCATTTATTTTTTTTCTGGATTATTTGAATCGGATCACATGAATCTATTGCAACTATGTTGATAGGTAAGTTCCATGTTAATTATAGATTGATTTGAACAAGGACAAGCATCAAATTGGAATGGATAAGTGCTTAGAAAGCAAAGCTCACATCGTGCAACAACCATGCATCTAACAAAATGAACCCACATCTGATAATAGGGGTGTTAATATATGGCACGACTTGAAACAGGGGCGGATCCGACTCCTTTTTATAGGGTGGGCAAATTTTTAATTAATTAAATAACAGCAACAATAATATATAAATTGATAAAATTTAATAATAGTCATGCTCAACAATTTTAAGTTTTAATTCTCTCAAAATTTATTAAAACCTATTTGAGTTAAATCATACTTGTAGGCAATGATGCTAATGTCTATAGATTTGAAGCTAACGAGCGACACTTATTTCCTATAGATTTGAAGCCAATGATGCTATTGTTCTAGATGTCTCTTATAGAAACAAATGAGCCGAGTCGGTTCGTGAGCCGATTTGAACTCGACTCGATAATTAGCTCGCGAGTCGAACTTATTGAGCTTCGAGCTGATGAAAATAATCACCCACAATTAATCTTTTTCTCATTTAATGTCTTATGTCCAATAAATTTTCCATAACTATTAACAGCAACTGCCCATATCCTCCTGCCATGATTCTTTCATCTTTAAATTGCAACCTTCTCTTTAAAATGGACTTCTTTCATCAGCACCGTCTGAGCTCTCTCTCTCTCTCTATTCTTAATCCTTCCTCATTTCACCTTCTCACCGTCGGAGCTCTCTCTTCTTTTGAAGGATTAACTAAATCCTACTTGTAACCAAACATAAAAAATATAACCAAACATTTCACCTTCTCCTCACTTGCATTGTTTAAGTAATCCAAACAGGAATGAAATGTAATGCTAATTTAAGTAATCCATATATATGCTAAGAAGTTTACATAAAAAATAAGCTCAACGTCAAATCTTCCTAAATTATATTTGCTAGTTATTTGTACTCTAGATCAGGAACCCAACTATGTTCGGCAACTATGGCAGCATTCAAACATCTTTTTAAAAAAATTAGATTAAATAAATGTTACCTTCAATCCGGCAGAAGACTGCGAAGAATGGCGAGAATGGCGACCTCTTTTAACCATCAAGAATACTACGAAGAAGAAGACAAGAGCGAAGAAGACTAGATGATGTGAAGATGAAGGTTGCGACAGCAATATGCGAAGACGAAGGGTCAAAGGTTGCACGTCAAATGTGACTGGGGGAGTCAGGAAGACGCGATTTGCAAGAGCTGTTCGAAAGGCGAGATTGTCAGAGATGCACTGATTGATAAAATTAGGGAAAAAAATTATTTTTGAGGGTGGTAGAATTTCAAAATTGCCCTGCTTATATATTAAAATTTTTTTTAAAAGGTAGGCATTTGCTCACCCTTGAATGAATGAGGATCCACCACTAGCTTGAAAATCTGATTCAGACTTGACCCAAAAATTTTGTATTCAGATCTATCCTTTAACAAACTGGTCGAGTTCAGATTGAATTTTTTGACTGAATTAATATATCGGGTTGGGTTCAAATTAACCTACGAACTCGGAAACAACTTGTTTGACTTGAAATCGTGCTAGAAACCACGCTTGCCCCCATGCTTGGGCTCGTGCTTACACCAACATTTGTGTCATGCTCACACACATGCTCCCACTCACCTACTCATCTTTCCCCCTCGCGGCCTCATCCCCTCGCCTACTCACGGCCTCTCGCTGCACGCGTTGGTTAGCAAGTTGAGTTGGGTCAACTCATGTTAGGGGCGGGTTAGGTTCGGGTCTGAATTTCTTACCATTTTATCAAATTGGGTCGTATCAATTGAAGACAGTTCAGTTTCAAGTTAGACTCAAATCTGACTTAAAAACTTTAAGTTTCAATTGAAGACAGTTCAGTTTCAACAAATAATCCCATGGATTTATATGACCTAGTGTAGCTTATTATGAAGTGTTAAGCAATATTAAATTATTTTATATTAAAAAATAGTTCAATAACAATGTCAAAACAATAACAATGTCAAAAAAAGGACAAACAATTAAGAAAATCAACATCAAGGTACTAAACTATTTAAAGTCTATCATAGAAGAAAAAGAAAGCAAATCTTTCAAAGATTGGGAGCACCACAATAATTGGCCAGCTACATTAACTTGTGTTTCAATTTATTTGATTATTAAACCGGTCCCAAACTTATTTTTAGTTTCAACTGGTCTAATCCTTTATTAAACCCAAAATAAGTTTACGTAAATACTACAAAAAAATCCCAAATGTTATAATTGAATTCAGAAAATTATTTTCTATTTTCTCCCTTTTCTAAAATCTCTGTTCTTCGTTAAGGATTCTACACCAACTCAAAAGATGAAGATCAAGAAGCGCATCAATGGTGCTCTCGTTGAGCGCTGAAACATTTCTTTCAGCCGTCAGCCCACTTCTCCACAGCCAGCCGCCCTACTGCCTTTCATCTTGACAGGAAGTCCTCGGTCGCCTTCATCTGCCAGCTTCAGCCATCAAGAACAGCAGTCTTCAGCCAGCAGTCTTCGTCTGTCTTCGGTCGTCCTCTATTTTTCCTTTCAAGAACCAATCACCAATTCATCCCAAAACCTATCACCAGCTGCTGTCCTCCAAGAATCTGTCGTTAGCTGTTCTTTTCAACACTCAAGAACAAGTAATTCTTTCTTCTTTCGAAACTGCAACTGGTACCAATTCAGGATCCTCATCCTTCCAAACATCCATCGTCCGCAAAGACTAACCAACATGAAGAACATCGATTTGACAAAATCTCTCCTAACAATGCAAAACCAATCAAGAATTATAATTCTCTGAAATCCAAAAAACTCTACAACAACCTCCATTGGCTCATCACTTTAACAATTCCATGTTTTCATGCATTCTTGACTAGTAGCTTGATAGTTTATGTATTAACCGCCCACCTCCTCTACTCCATCAAGATCCTTCCTCTTTTCCGGCATTCTTTGTTCTACCGATGTTATCCCTTCTCACCATCTCCTATAAGTTTTTTCCCCCTTAAATCAATGAAAAATAAACTTCCCACTTTAATGGATTCGACATCAAAACATGGACGTTTAAAGCACCTGAATAGTTCGGTTTTCATAACACTCCTATTGTGTTAACATAGCTTCCTTTTATCTTGAATGATCTGCGGCTACTTGGTCCGAAGGTTTATGAATGAAATGTCTTTTTGGTTCTTTTCCATCTCTTAACTTTGATGACAATATTATTTTTCATGGCAATGAGAATGTTAAGCAACAAAATATTCTTTTGGATTCAAAAATAGTACAACAACAATGTCAAGAATGAATGAATAATTCAGAAAATCAACATCAAGATAATCAAATATTTTTAAAATATATCATAGAAGAAGGATAAAAAATCTTTTAAAGATTGGGGCACTATAACAACTAGCCGTCTACAAAAACTTGTGGTTTAAATTAATTCAGCATTAAATCGATCGCAAACTCATTTTTAGTTCTTTTATTTTACTTGTCTTGAACTAACTGATCTAACCCTTTATTAAACCCAAAATTGATTTATGTAAACACTTTAAATAGACAACAAAAGTTGTAATTGAATTCAAAAAGCATCTTTGCCCTAACTTTATCAATTATGCCCATCACGCCTGCTAGACGCCAGTTCGCAGACCATTTGTTATTCTAGCCGCTTTCACGAAATCGCATCTGGTAATCGACATTCCACGTTCGGTCGCCGCCATCATCTTCGTAGTCCTCTCCTCTTCTTCCCATTCAACATTCAAGAGGTCATTGCATTCTCTCAAATCCTAACCTCCGGCACTTCGCAGTCGGAAGTTCCGGCTCTTCGCAGTCGTTGCCTTAGGCACTCGTCATTCATCAAGGTAGCTTTAATCTAGTGAATAATCTTGTTCTTTTGGCACCTCCCTGCTACTCTAGTGGCCCTATTTCTTGTTGAACGAGCATCAATTAGTTTTTAGAGCATTTTAAACTTGTGTATGATGAGAAGATCTCATAAGTTTCAACGCCCATATAAATTAAAACATGAAGAGGTTAACATGAAAATGAAAGGGATGGTGTGTACTGCATTTTTTCTTGTTCTTCCTTTTGCAGCTACAATGATTTTTTTAATACTATTTTAAACTTGTTTTACAGCTGATGAGGACTACATTAGTGCACATTTTGAGGATCGTTTTCTAGAGCATTTTATTTTTGGCTGAATTTCCCTTTGGAAAACTAGAGGGGTAGAAGTAGAGAGTCAGAGAAATCATTTGGAACTCTTTTGTTTTATATAAGAAATGAAAAATGATTTTTATTTTATTTTATTATGTTATCATTTGTATATGGTTCTATTTTATGAGTTTTCAAAAGTCTTAATTCATTGCCAAATTGCTCATCCTTTAGGAAAGATTAGTTGTAGTTTTTTGTGAGTTTCTGAGATGTGTAATCCATAGGTATTTCTTTGATTTTATTGGATTATTTGAAGCACTCTTTTTTCCTTATATAGTATATTGTTAAACAGGTTTTAATAAATCTTGAGAGAATTAAAACTTGAAAATTGTTTAGCATGACTATTATTAAATTTAATCAATTTATGATAAATTATTATTATTATTATTATTATTATTATTATTATATTTTTATTTTTTATTATTGTATTATTATTTAATTAATTAAAATTTTGCCACCCTAAAAAAAAAGGAGCTAGATCCACCCCTCCTTTAAGGAGTCTACACCCACTCAAAACGTGCATTCCCCTTCTTGATGTAGATCAAAAAGATTATCATGAGGCCACTTATCCCAAGAGTGTTCATGTATGATCAAACTTAACTCTAAAGTTTTTTATGACAGTTTTTATGATTTCATCAAAAAAAATTAGTTCAATATTTTAAGATTTCAACTTAATATTACATAAGGAGTTTTATAATTTTCCCCACTCAAGTATTGAAAGGTATTGTCAGCATTCTTAAATATAACCCTAAATCACCCACCTAATATACATGAATCTAGACATGGATTTGACAGATTCATAAGTTTGCTCCCACTATGTCATTTTTTTGTGCCAACAAGAGTTCAAGAGATAACTCTCATTGCGTAGCAGTTTATCTAGTATGACAATTATTCCCCTTCTTCAAGCTAGTGTATTTCTCTTATACAATTTGTAGTAGCCCAAATGTTTAAGCATTGAGATATGTTACTTTAATATACATATTAAATAAATATCCTATTATTAGTGTCATTAAAAGTTATTGGGACTCTTGCACCATATCTTTTAGGATATTTTTTTTCATGACATTGACATGTAAAGACAAGGTCAGAAGTCATTTACAAATATAAAATATTAGTAATAATTTCATCCTAACATATAAAAGTGTCCTAAAAAATTGAAGATATTAAGAGAAATTTCTATGATATTTTAAATTAATTGAAGGATATTTATAAGCATCACAAAAAAGAAATAAACATATTCTTATAAGCTAATTTCTTTTAAAATAACATTTTCTTGCATTTCAATATCATTATTTTTAACTTTCATGGTTTGGAGATGAATGCATGCATGTACAATCTAACATTGTTATGTTGAAAAATGCTATATTTTTGAACTATATAAACTCATTTTCATCCAAATATATGAATTAAGTTTTATTTGGGATAACTTTTATACTACTTTCTAAAACAGCTTTCTAGTATAAAAAATTTTAGTTCTAGAAATTTTTGTTCTAAAAAATTGCTTTAAAAAATAATAAAAAAGGTGTTCCAAATGACAACTTAATTGAAGAAAATTTAGGATGTGGATATTTAGAAGAAAATATCGCAATTAAATTTTAATTAGGATAAAGTTCAAAGTTTTTTAAGATTAATAAAGTGGATAGAGAATTAATTAAAATTTATAACATATCACCTTAAGTTAAATTTAATAATTTAAAATTTTTTTATATAAAATTTCATCTAGAAACTGAATTATTGAAAAAATGCTTGAATCTTAAGGGCCAACCTTTATTATTATTTTTTATTACAACTATACCTATTATTTTGTACCTTCAAGTCTAAAGTTGTGGAAAAAAAGGTATAGGGAGCATGTGGCTGTTTAATTGTCAAAGGACGACTAATTAAATTTCTTTAGGATTCTATTTGCCATCAAATCTTTGTTGATAATCATTTAGTTTTTTCAATCAGTTTCCATTGTACTGATGCATATCAAGTCAGTCAAGAATGGCCAACTCTAAAATGTTTTAATTAATTAGTTTTACTCACCAATTTTTTACTGTTGGCATGAAATTTGATCGTTTCTGCAATTGCTGCAGTAAATGAGGCAATCATAGGATGTTACTTCTTCATAGTGCTATCAACTTGACTTGAAGATGAAATTTCCTCCAAGATTAATACGTTTGAGTCAATATTAAGAATTTGTTTGGGACAGCTTTCTTGCTGCTTTTTAAAACTATTTTTCAGTATAAAATTTTATAGTTTAAGACATTTTTGTACTAAAAAGATGTCTTAAAAAGCCATAAAGAAGCTGTTCCAAATGAAACCTAAATTGAATCAATGAGCTGGTTAATGAATCACAATTGATGGGAATTTTTTTATTAGGGTCAAAAAAATATATCGAGCTAGACATGCAAACTCTTGGTTGTGACAAGAGGTTAGCCCATATTCCTGAAGAACTTGATTCCTATAGTCAACACTCCTAATATGGAACCTAATGACCTACTGAGTTTCCTATGCATTTGACATACAAGAAATACAAAATAGAATGGACGAGAAGGATTTCAACCCCATCATCCATTTTGATATCTACCCAAAAGCCGCATTGATAGGGCATGAATCTCAATGCATATTTGAATTGAAAATTTTCAAAAATAAATTCGATACCATCAAAACTCCAATTTCATTAAACTCATAATCAAATTAAATGTCTCGATGAAATGAACCTAATTATTAGTTCGTGAGGGTCGTTAGACCTCTTAGAATAGTCTCAAGGCTAACCGGGGGGGGGGGGGGGGGGCTGAATTGGTTATTTTAAAATTTAAATTTCTTGGATAAATTTGAAAACCTTTTTATAAAATTCAAAATCACTAGTCCTGAAATATGCACATGCTTTTTAATGAAACAAGTATCACATGATTTTTTCAATCACAGAAATTTATGATATGAAAAATAAAAATGCAAGAAAAATAAATAACGAAAGAAGAACATCAGATTTTATAGTAGTTCGGTCAAACTTGATCTACATTCACTTCCTGGAGACTCCTTCTGGTATTGCTCTATAACAGTAGTGACTCTCATTTAGCCCCCACAGATAGGCGAAGAAGCCCTCACAAACTATCTTCCTCCAAATCGATGCGGCATAGTACCAACTCCTTTTACACTTTCCAAGTGATGGCAGTGTACCGTCACGACTTTTTTCACCCTTCTGGTGAAGGCAAAGCATTGTTATCCTTTTTCACCCTTCTAGTGAAGGAAGAGTACTGTTGTTCTTTTCAAACCTCCTAGTGAAGGCAGAGTACTATCATCATTTTTCACCATTCTAGTGAAGGCATAGAACCTTGAAACAATGTTATTAATCTTCTCTCAAAAGTCTCCAAAGGATATGGGTAGAAACTTTGAAGAAGAAAAAGAGATCATCGCTTTGGGCAACCTTATGAATCCCTCAAAACTTCCCCTCACTTGTTCTCTCACAATCTCTATCGAACACTCACACTGTATTACGTTACTTTCGTACAGATGATGTTTAGAGTACGAAATAGATACGTACATGTTCATCCCGACGAACATCTATTTTTTTCTGAACTGTTCGTACTATACGATCTATGGTTCATACAAACGACGTCCAAAGTATGAAATAGTGGCATATCTTTTTGTCCAGATGAATAGGTAGATTTTTTGAACTGTTCATATTGTATGATCATAGGATCGTACAAACGACGTCAAAAGTATGAAATTGATGCATATCATTTTTTTCCAAATAAAAATGTAGATTTTTTGAACCGTTCATACTATACAATCATAGGATCGTACAAATGACTTCTAGAGTACAAAATGTTTGAGGCCATTTTCGTACCAAATGAAATATGGTTTGTTTAAAACTGAGCATACTATACGATATGAATTTCGTAAAATACATTATTTAGAGTACAAAATCGTTTCGTACTGGACGATCTTGTTCAATTTTGAACTGATCTTACTGTATAATGAAAGTTCGTACAAACGAAAGTTAGTGTATGAAAATGGCTCATACATCATAATACAAGCAAATTTTGAATTGTTTATATATACGATCGGCATCGTATTGTACGATCATGGATGATCAAACTTGCAATTTTCAATTTTCAGGATGACTTTTTATGTCTTTCATATATAAGGTCCTTAAAAAATGTATGGGATGAAATCTTCGTATTTTCTTTGAGAGCAAGTGTGAGAGTATTTTGAGAGAGTGTTCAAGAGTATAGAGAGAGATCTTTCAAGTGGAAATTGCAAAGGTCAGGATATCTTTGTATGTTTTGTTGAATCTTTTCCTTACTTCTTTGGAGTTGATCGTGAGAAGATCTTTGGAGAAGATCTGGTTCTCTGTAGACACCTAGAGGGTGTAAAAGGATGCCGGTTCTCTGCCGACACTTGGAGAGTGTGAAAGGATGATTGTACTCTGCTGATACTTGGAAGGTGTGAAAGGACGATGGTACTCTATCACACTGAGGATTGGTGGAAGATAGGGTATTTATAAAGGCTTATCTATCTTACTTTGGGAGTAAAAGAAGAGTTACTTTGATAATAGTGCAATACATGAAGTGGGAGTCCTTAGAGAGTGGACGTAGGTCTAGTTGGACCGAACTGTTGCAAATTCAATTTTCATGTATCAAAAGCTTGATTTTGATTGTTTTGCGATTGTGACAAATTTACTTTGATTCATTATTCTATGAGATATTTTTTCTTAAACCAAGTGATGAAGGGATCTTTATATCGTATCCAATTGGTTTTCTTTGAGTTAGGTCATTGATTTCAAAAGACGATTCTACCCTAAAAGAAAGTCCAAGATAAGGGTAACCATGATCGAATATTCTACCGCTCTTTAGATTGTAGATGATGTTAACTCATTAACTCATAAGTTTTTTTAAAAAAATCAATCACATGGAATTCTACATCATATTCATGCCTTGGGTAAAAAAAAAACAAAAAAAAAAAAGAAAAAAAGGGTCTTTTGATTTGCTTTCTTTGTTCCCTCCTCCTTTTTGAGAAGTCAAAAGGGGGAGTAGTTTAGGATTTTTGCTTACACTTTCGATTCCATATTTCACACTATTGTTTTTAAAAAAATTGTCATAGTGTTTTGTCATCATCAAAAAGGGGGAGATTGTTGCAAATTGATCAGTTTCATGAACTATATTTTGATGATTGGCAAACACTCTTGCTTTTCTTCAACTGCCTGTTACTACTGACATTTTCAGGATTCAAAGATCAGACGAAAATCAGAATCAGCTCAAGACTGGGTAGATTAGGGTTGAGTCAGTCTGTAATTTTCTTTTCTCTTTCTTGAGTCAATTGTAATTGTTTGAAGTGACTGATGTTAAGTAACTCTACACACACACACACACTTGAGAGATTTAGAACTTGTGTTTTTACTCACATTGGCCCGGACGATATTTATATCGTCCTGGATAATCGAGTTCAAAACAGAAGATCTAATCAGGATTTCTTAGTTAAGGTAGCCGTAATTAACTGATCGGCCTGGACGATACCTGTATCGGCCAGGACAATATGCTCAATACAGAAAGAAATTGCAGTCATGATCAATTTAGGCATTCTATATTTTTGGAAATCGGCCAGGACGATTATTTGATCGGCCTGGACGATATTGTAAAATTATGCCTAAATTGATCCTACAATCATGGGAGTAATTAAGGATGATTGATACAATCACATCGTCCTGGACGATCCATTCAAAAACCCTTGGTTGCTCCTAGCCGATTTAGATCGGACAGCTCAAATTCAGGGCGATGCTCTGGACGATTTTCCTTTGATTTGCACGGATCGGCCGGGACGATCAAGCAAATTTTTAATCGTCTAGATTGCATTCAGGGTGATGCTCTGGCCGATCTTATGAGATTTGTACTGATCGGCCAGGACGATTTCAATATTGTCCTGGACGATAAAGTCGGCAACTTATAATTAATGAGCTCCTTTGAAGCTCTTCTATTTAAGA
>CM033684.1:26811776-26884276 GCA_019514585.1 Dendrobium officinale | reverse complement strand
AATTATACTAATGATAAGTTATATGTTTGTCTTAAAGTAATCACATTGAAAATATATTAATACAATTTTATAATTTAATACTAAAATACATATTTTTTTCTATGTAGAACTAATTTCATAAAAATAAATCATTCACATTTAGAAGAAAAGCTAAAAAATTCATTATAAATATAACATTAAGCATGATATTTATATACTAAATTAAAAGGATAAAAAGGAGAGCAAGTTTCTTATAATTCATTCACAAAAGAAAAGTTGATCACCCTTAGTTTACTATCTTACAATCATAATAACACAAATGAATTATTTGTTCATTTGAGAGATAATGAAATTAAGATATTTATTATTTCTCTCTTGCTAAATATATGAGTAGTGCATTATATCCAATATCCATCATGCTTAAAATCAAAGAGAATGCTAAGTTTTTATTTCCATACCTCAATTTATTTGTTTAGAAAGGCTGTACGTTCTCTTTCACGTAGCTGAAATTTTGATTTTGATAGATCTATGAAGACTACGCAAGGAAAGACATGTTAGAATAATTAAATATATTAATTAAGTGAGACGTCGCAATAATTATTTAAGAATATATATTTGATTATATAAACCATTATGTGGCCCATATATTTGAATTATTACAATTTAATTATTTATGTTTAAATCCTATTGGTCAAGAAAAGATAATTTGATCATTCGTTTATGGACCGTTTGATCAAATAACTCCTATGAGCGGTTATTATAAAATAACTCCTTTGAGTTATTATAAAATAACTCCTATGAGTTATTGTAAAATAACTCATATGAGCGTTTATTGTAAAATAACTCTTATGAGTTATTTTATGAGTTATTGTAAAATAACTCTCATGAGGGGTTATTATGTAAAATCCGTAGGAAATAACTATTGGTCCTCTCTCTCTCTCATAAGGAGGAGTTATCTTGCTCCATAGAGGACTAACTCATTATAGAAGAAAGTAAAGGGAGAAGGGAGAGAAACCATAGTTCGAAATTCGACGAATTCAAAATGAATCAAGGTATGTTTTTCTTCCGATTAAAGATTGTGAAAATCATCTTGTTTAAGATCTTGAGGATTTAAGACTTATGTAAATTCAAGTTTTTCGTTTTAATTTCTTTTACATAAATTATGATGCGAGTTTATGCTAAGAATTAGAGAACTCTATGAAAGTCTTACATGTGGTATCAGAGCATGGTTGAAAACTAGTGATTTTCCGTTTAAGTTTTTCTTTAATTTCTTCGATGATTCTTTCTAATGAAATCGAATTCATATTATTTGTTATCGATTTCAATTATTGAATCATAATTTTGCCTTGATTAATTCATGGCAAATTAATTATGTTTCTATTTTTGCTTTTGGAAATAATTTATGTTATTTATTTCATTATGAATGGATTTGTCATATTAAAGTTAATGACGTAAATCCATATTTCATTTAAAGAGATTTTGTTCGTATATATAATTATATACATTAAGTATTTTCCTTATGTATTTCATTTATTTGAAATAATCATCATCATAATTATTTAATTTGATATTTGTATCAAGCATAGTTTGTTAATCACCAAAGTGGTCAAACTAGAAAGTTTTCATAAATATCAATTAGATAATATTTAATTACTCGTGAGTATGCGATGCTATTAACAGAATGACATAATGTTATATAAAAATTTTATCACGAGTAATTAACATTCAAATTGCTACAAAATATTTAAGAATCGCCCAAAGGTTGATTAGTCATTTTGCACTATTGGATATAAATGTGCATGATAAATTATCATACTTAATTAAATATATTTAGTATATCCAAAGATAACAAATATATTTAATTGGAGTATGTATAATTATTAATTATGAGAATTTTATTTTAAGCATCAATTATGATTATCATTGTATATTGTAGTATCACCCAAAGGAGAACTTTAATATACATTTTATTGATTAATGAAATGTTATCTGAATCTGTTTTATATTTTAAATTTAATTTTTAAATCATCGATATGTGAGAGTCTTGTTCATTCATACAAGATAATGGTGATAGGATTGAAATTGTTCATTCAAAAGAGATAGCAACTTCAGAGAAGGAAGAAAGTATTGTTGAAGACAATAAGATCGAAAACAATAAATTACAAAAAGAGATGTTGAAGATTACAGTCAAAGGGGCAAAATTTGTAAATCCAAAAGAGTCAGCAAGCTTTGATAAGAGTGCAAGGATTGAGAAATTAGCACATGAGGCAGAGAAGGAGGTTATAAATGTTGCACATGAGTTAGGGATGGAGTTTATAAATGTTGTAGTAGAAATTGAGATGATGAAGATAGATTCAACAGTTGTGAATAAAGTTAGAGAAATAAAAAATGATGTCTCTAATATAATTATTTCTCTGCACTCAAGGTAAGTCTCATGTTATTTATGTAGGGCTCTATGCATTTATTCTTACTTAACACAAATAATTGAAATTTGATCAGGAGAAGAATTTAAATCTAACAGCCTGGGTGATTAGCTAGCACAGAGGCATTTCCTTGCTCTCAGCTCCTGCTGTGCATATCTGTAAATACATACCATATTTAAGCTACAAGAATTGGAGTGATATTCTATTTCACACTTCAATTTAAGTTGACAAATGTTTTCCTAAAAGATGAAATACATTTTTTAAGAACCTTAAAACAACATTTAAGGTATGTTGAATAAAATTTATGATATAAAAATTCTTATCAGTAGCTATTAAGAACCTTAAAACAACATTTAAGAATAGATAGAGCACAATATCAATATTAAAAGATATTTACAATGGTTCCATAATTGCAATATATAAATTCTAAAAATTTAAATCGGTATGTTACATAAAATTAGTTAGTTTTAAGTTTCCATACAGCTTTTAGCAGTGCAATGAAGGTCGTATGAAGTCCAGATTCACCGGTTCACTGAATCAGAAATAGTAGAGATCCAGAAATGAGAAAGCTATCAAAAAATTTAAAAAAACATAATTCGGACAAGAAATATATGATTTACATCATAAAATTAGTTACCTAAATTTGAAGCCAAAATGGTGTCGAGATTCACAGGTTCGTTGAAGTAGAGATCCAGAAACGAAAGAGCTAAAGAGAAAACATGTGAGAATAATATATAAGGGAGAAAGAGAACTTGCGACAGTCATCTTACAGCCACCGAACGGTCGGAGGTTGGTACGTTTCGATGGTTGAATTCATCTTCATGCATCCAAATAGCTAAGAGAACGTTGAAGAATTCTTCAATTTAAGTTGACAAATGTTTTCCTAAAAGATGAAATACATTTTTTAAGAACCTTATAATTGACATTCTTAAACAATGAGATTTTAACAATTAATTTTCAAATTAAGAATTGGTAACCAATTTTGTGCAAATCTTGGTAATTGATTAAAAATGCCAATAATAAAGTTAGACACAATTTATGTGAAGAATTTAATGTCATGAAAATAAATGTTGGAATAAAAACTAATGTAAAACAACAACAAAATATATATTAATTATAAATAACAATATTACAGAATATTGAAAGCATAATTTCACAAAAAAATATAAATTTTCTTAAAATAAAATAATTAAAGGTGCAAATTATTTACCTTAGGCCCAAAATACATGATAAATAAGCAAGAACAATCACAACATAGATATGTTAGATGTAGATAATTTATGAAAATAATCCTAAAAAGAAAGCGAAATATTTGTTTATAGAAATATTCCATTACTAATATCTTTCGTGTGATTTTCATAATGTTAATTATATTATGGACTCTGAAAATTATCACCCATCCCTTTTTATTATATGAGCGAATAAGAGAAAAATCTTAGAAGGAAAATTTTATATTATATATGATACTACCAATAGAATTTGCCCCAAATGAAGATTTTATGCCCTAAAATTACCACACCTTCTTTTTCAAGGAATAATGGTTGAATACTTACAAAATCCTGATTGCATAATGTTAATGGCACTATTCTCCTATTACCAACTATATAATTAAGATATTTGAGGAATAGGAAGCATGAGGTGTTTATTGTAATCAACAGAAAAAAAAATATAACTATTTTGGCAAAAAATTTTAAGAAATGTAGTTCGGACAAAAAAATATAAAATTAATTACCTAAATTTGAAGCCGAAATAGTACAGATTCGCTGAAGCAAAAAAAATAGAGATCCAGAATTGAAATCCAAATCATGAAAGTGCTAAAGTGAAAACATGCCACAGTCATCTCACCAAAATTTTTTTTTCCTATGTTCCTAAATCTGATAGTTGTATCTTACCAATTATATATATAAGGGATAAAGAGAACATTGTGACAGTCATCTTACGGGAAACGAATGGTCGGAGGCTGAAACGTTTCAACGATTGAATTCATCTTCATGCATCCAAATCACCAAAATAAAACTTTGAAGAATTCAAGGAGACAGAAATAATTGAAGAAAGGATCCTGAAACGTTTAAGAAGTTAAAGAAATATAGGCAAATAAATCTACCAAAGAACATGACGGCGAGCGGAGGCAGCTAGAACGTTTAAGAAGTTGAAACACCGAAATAAAAATACGGGTGCTTAATTGCGGGGAAGAACAAACTTGAAAGAAGTTTAAGAGTCCAAAATTTTTGGAGAGAAACATACCTTGGCGAATGGAGTTAGCTAAAACAAGCCGAAGAGTATGGTTGACGACGCGAAGACGAAGAGGCGAAGGCGATATTAGGATATGTTAAGACTTGCACGAAACATAATTAATAAAATACTATCTTAAATAGCTTTGAATTAATAAAAAGTCCAAAAGAATTAATAAATTAAACTTAGGGAATCTCGTATGATTGTATAACATGCCGAAAATGTAAAATTAATAGAATTAGCTTTAATGGTAAAACGTACATAAAATTTATGATAAAACGTGAAGAGAATTAATTTAGAATGATCATTAAATGTAAAATTAATAGAATTAACTTTAATAATGGTAAAACGTACATAAAATTTATGATAAAATGTGCAGAGAATTAATTTATGTAATGTGAATTTTATTTATTTATTAAATATATATTTTTAACAGAATGAACGGCCAAGATAATTAAAAAATAAGTAGAATTGATGAACAAGATTTGTCGGAGGAAGGAAACTCAAGCGCCTTTTATAATAGTAGTATAGATTGTTAAGCCTAAGCTATTGTCCCAAGGCTAACCAAGAGGGGGGGGGGGAGGGGATGAATTGGTAATTTTAAAATTTTATCTTGGATTTAAAAATGGAAAATCTTTGATTCAATTAGCAAGTTAATTAAGATTTTAAAAATAAAATTTCAACCACAAAATATAACTTGCAGAAAAGAAAATGCAAAAATTTAAAAGAAGCAAAGATTTATAGTGGTTCGGTCAAACACGACCCACATCCACTCCTTGAAGAACCCTTCTTCAGGTATTGCACTATTACCAAAATTGTCTCTCCTTTAGCCCCACAGTAAGGCAGAGAAGCCATTATAAATCATCTCTTCCACCAATCCTCGGTGCAGCAGAGAATTGAACCATTGTTCTTTACAAGTGTTGGGAGAGAACCGTAATCCTTTCACACTCTCCAAGTGTCAGTAGAAAATTATCATCTATTCACACTCTCCAAGTGTCGGTAGAGAACTGTCATCTGTTCATACTCTCAAAGTGTTGGCAGAGAACCGGATCTTCTTTAAAGATCTTCTCATGAGCAATCTAGAAAGACAAGAGGAAGAGTTAAAATAAAAATCACACTGAGATGCTTAACTTTGAGTAACCTTGTGAACCCTTGACACTCCACTTTCAAGAAATCTATCTCAAACACTCTCTCACACTCTCTCTTTCAATTACCCTTTAAAAATCATGAAGACTAGACTTTTTCACGTCAGTTTTAGTGGACCTTTTATACCATATACACAAAAAACTATCCAGAAAATTGAAATTTTTAATTTTGAGCATACATGATCGTACAATACGATTATATTTCATACGTATGAATAGTTTAAAAACTATTGTGTACGAACCTTTTGTGAATCGGTATGAAGCAATTTTGTACATGATCATCATCTGGTATGAACAGTTAGAGAATTTTTCATCTTCATCAGGACGAAGTGGGACCCTGCAATTTCATACTCTGATCGACGTACATACAAAGACGACATCGTACGGTAAGATCAATTACAAAAATTTTCAAGTTTGTCGGGACGAAATGTTGGGATGAAGAAGTGCTTCAAAATTTTGTTCTTTACAAAGCATGCACGAATGTTAATCGTACAATATGATATGTACTTAGAAAAAAAATTTCAGAATAAAAAATGGACCACCCATTTCGTACTCTGTAAGCCATGTATAAATGTATGATTGTATAGTACGATCTATACTAAGAAAAAAATTTGAAACAAAAATGGACCCGTCAACTTCGTACTTTGTAAGGCATGTATGAATTTTAATTGTATAGTACGATCTATACTTAGATAAAGTTTCATCATACTATTTGTTTGACTATTGTTCGAGAGAAAATAACTAAACAAATCATCTCATATGAATTGCATTCATACATTACAGTTATTTTAAAAATTTAAAATTTTAAAACTCTCCCCCGGTGTTTGTGTGTGCACAGTTACTCAATTACATCACACTATCTCAGACATAATGGAATTAAAAAAAATTACAAATTTCAATTATAATAATCTCTAACTGAAATGATTTGAAGTCTTCAAAAATTTAATTGGAGTATGATTTTCTTGAATGTTAGTACACTCGAACAACAAAATAATGAATCCAAAGTATGTTATGATAAATAATAACCAAATCAATAATATTTAAAATTATCAAAAATAAACATGTTGCAAGAATATCAATCATCAAGAACTAAGTTACAACAATCTCAACAATCTCCCCCTTTTTGATGATGGCAAAATAATTATTGTTTGAGTGAACTTATATACCTTAAATTTCTTCTTAGCTCCCCCTAAAAGAATAAACATGTGAATATAAGGGAATTCCTTGAAGAACACAAAAATTCATATTTTTTACACAAACCAACACAAACCAAAATCCTACACACTAACAATATCAACAAACCAAAAAACACAAAAACATAAAAACACCAAAAATAAAAATAACTTCAAAACATAGTCACAAAAATAAAATCAATCTCCAAATCAAATAAATAATATTAATCCCCCTTTTGACAACAACAAAAAGGGAAGAAAGACTTTGTTGAAATGAAAGAAGTCATATGAGAAACCTTAGTAATTAATCTTGAAAGAGATGGAACTATAATAGTAAAAACAAAAGTAATAATCATTAGATGAAAAAGAATGATCCAAAAACATGTAGATTAAAGTATAAATTTGATAAGAAAAGTTAATCAAGGTCATGAAGCATTCTAGATAATTAGAAAAAGAAAATTACTCTTAAAGTGATGAAATAAAGATTAGATAATTTCAATTTTCAATATAAAACATGATTGAAAATTAGATTGATTTGAATTTGAAGATTAAAAGATAAAGAAAAGATCAGTATCAATTGGCGACATTGCGTATCTTTTCAATTATTTTTGGCACACTTTGTAATCTTTTTATAGTTCTGTTAATTTTGTGTCTCTTTTCAATTTGCGAACCATTGTGCATTCTTTTAATTTTTGTACACATTATACATTTCCCCCTTTTTTATTGATCTTTCCAAAATTAATATTCTAAAAGATCAAAATTTCTCTAATTACAAGGATAATTATATTGAAAAGAGAAAATAAAAAATAACAAGATATTAAAATTGCAATAATAATATTTACCTCAAAAGAACATGAGAATGATAAAGTTAACTTGATCGGGTTATAAGTTAACTTTACATATTTAAAAAATAATAGTTTTCATAATAAAATTTAATTATATATTATATTTTAATTTATAATATTTTTTAAATCAATTATCACAAGAATATCATATAAGCACACTTATATTTCAAACAATCAAGCAAAAACAACTAACCAAAATAAGACACATTTTTTTTAATGATATCAATGAGAAGAGCGAATACAATGTAGCACATCTGATATTAAAATCATAGTTCTCAAGACAATATAACATAAAAATAACAACATCAAAAATCTAAAACCAAGTCAAGTACACCAAGCAGAGAAATCATCACATCTAAAAGAACATCTAAAAATAACATAAAAGAAGTACATATAAAACTCTGAGGGGCCCTGATCTAGAAGAGAATGATGGTTGAGGAAGAAAAGTAGCTATTCATCATAGCTATATTTAGTGTTCACAGATTCGAACTATCCTCAAATCCAACCCATGTCGTGCTGGTACTGTGCATCCTACTGGTTAAGGTGAGTCTGAATTTGATCAAAGTGTTGATCAAAATGACTCTCTAAATAGTCAAAGTGTTGGATCATCTCTTGAAGTTAGATCCCTGAGCAGGTGCAAGTGTAGGTACTGGTGCTGGTGCTCCCCCTTCTCCCTCAGAATTCTCACTTGCATTGCCATCTTTCCCAAAAAGTGCTCAAAATGAAGCATCGATAAAATAAATTGGCATTTCAAGTAGAATTACAGGATGAATAATATTATACTTCTTTTTTAGAACATAGGTCATTAGATGTCCTAAGACTATATTCTTCTTCCTCTTATGAGGGACATGTCCAATTTTAGAAAGTCTGTGAATATAATCAAGAATAAGTTGAACTTCATCTATTGATTATCCAGTCATGATAAGATATGTAAAAGTGGACAAAAGATGAGTAATGTTAATGCGATCACCAACCTTAGGAATTATTGAAGTTCTAAGGACATGTTGAATGATCAATGCATTTTGATGTAAGGTATAGACCCTAGGCAAATGACCTACTTGTTCAACCCCTATAAGAACTTTATTTATTTCAGATAAATCAAAATCAGATTTAGAAGTCATTGTGTGGGCTCTAATCCCTTGAGTTCTTAAATGAAGAAAGGTTCCCAAATCTTCCTTAATGATTTCTACCCTTTTCTTTAAAACATAAGATCTGATCCTACTCTCATCTAAACTAAAAGACTTTTTTCCCAGAAAATAGTGAAAGGTTTCTTTGTTGTAGGAATGAATCAAAGTAAGGATGAAGGCAAATTGAGTGGCGGTGAAAAGAGGCATTACTTGAAAGTGAATGTATTCTTGGAGCAAAATCCTAGAAGGAGTGATTTTAGCAGAGGCAAACCTACAGTAAGAATCCTCATTTACTCTAGTCAGCAAGTCTTCATCTACACTCCTGGAAGACGCTTAAAGACTCAAGCCCTCTTGCTAGTACAAGCCATTTCTAAGATGAGGAGGATTAGAAGAGGCTATTATAATGTATGAAAAATGAGTTCTAAAGCCCTCCTATTTAAAGAAAAATGACCATTCGTATGTATGAAAATGGATTCATACAATACGATCTATGGTTCATACATGACAAAAATAATTTTGTATGTATGAATAAATGCATTCAAAATGAAATGACTTTTTGTAATCACGTAAGTCACGAAGCGTCCTTTTATACTGGTTTTTTAACCAGAAAATCGTACAGACGAACAAGTGTTTGTCCAGTATGAACGATTATTTAAGATCATTTTTATGACAATTATGTTCGTACCCCATAATGAATGACACGTGGTTTGTACATACGAAATAAATTTTTGTATATGCGATCAATTATAATAATTGATTTTGCCTGGATAACCATCTAGGTGCATACAGATAAATGAATACAAATTATCTGGGATGATATAAATATTATACAGTATAATATATATTGGAAAAACAAAATTTTACACAATCAGATCAAAATAATGATCAACATGCTACAGAATTCCTACGAGATAAAAATAATTTCGTATAGTATGAATAGAACACTTAAAAAATCATCACGATCATTCATAAATAGGAATTTTGATGTGTGAATAACATGTCTAAACACACAAGAAAATATAAATCAAAACCAAGAAAGCAGAAAAACTAACACAACGCACAAAAACAAAACAAAAACAATAAAAAACATAAAAGACATAAAATAAAATATCATGTTTGCAAAGATTTTTATTTAAGCATTAAGATCGATCACACCTAGCCTTGTTCTTAATATCCTAAAGGTATCAAACGATAATGGTTTTGTAAAAATATCTGCAATTTGATTTTCAGTTGAAACATTTTTTAATTCAATTTTTTCTTTGGATACATGATCCCTTGTGAAATGATGCCTTATGTTTATATGTTTGAATCTAGAATGTTGAATAAGATTTTTAAAATACAAATGGCACTAGTGTTATCACAATAAATTGGAATTGTGCATATTATAAATTTTAGATCAATCAACTATTATTTCAACCAAAGAACTTATACTACATAGCTTCCTAAGGCAATATATTCAGCTTCAGTAGTAGATAGGGCTACATAATTCTATTTTCTACTAGACCAAGAAACTAAAGAATTTCTTATAAATTGATATGTTCCATATGTACTCTTTCAATCAACCCTATAACCTATAAAGTCTGAATCCGAATATCCAATATTTTTAAATGAAGAGTTGTACTTAGGATACCAAATTTCTAAGTTCTGAATTTCTAAGAGGAATCTCAAAATCATTTTTACTTCTATCAAATGTGATTATTTTGGATTTAATTGAAATCTAGCACACAAATAAATGCTAAAATATAATATTTGGTCTGCTAGTAGTCAAATAAAATAAAGATCCAATAATTCCTCTAAATTTCTTTTGATCAAAAAAGTTTCCCTTTGGGTCTTTATCCAACAGAACTGAGGAACTCATAGGTGTACTAACAGGTTTAACATTATCCATTTCATACTTTTTGAGAATGTCCTTAACATATTTCGACTGACTAAGAAATGTTCCCTCCTCAATTTGCTTAATGCTAAAACTTAGAAAGTAACTTAAATCTCCCATTAGGCTCATTTCAAATTCACAACTCATTATTTTAGAAAAATCATTATAAAGATTTTTATTTGTAGATCCAAAGATGATATCAACAATATAAATTTATACAATGAGTATATCATCTCCTAATTTCTTAAAAAAAAAAGTGGTGTCCAAACTTATTTTTTTAAAAGATTTATCAAGTAGGAAAGTGCTCAATCTCGCATGCCAAGTCCTAGGTGTCTATTTCAATCCATATAATGTCTTTTTAAATTTAAAAATATGATTTGGATATTTTGAAGTTTCAAAATTTAGAGGTTGTTCAATATAAACATTCTCTTGTATCACAACATTTAAAAAGACAATTTTAACATCAATTTGTATAACTTAAATCCTCTAAAATAGGTAAAGGCTAACAAATCCCTAATTACTTCAAGTCTTACTACAGGGGAAAAAGTCTCATCAAAATCAATCCCTTCAATTTGATTATATTCCTTAACCACCAATCTAGCCTTATTTTTAACAACAACTCCTAAGTCATTCATTTTATTTTTAAATACCCACTTAATTCAAACTACACTTTGATCCTTTGATCTTGCAATTAATTCCCAAACATTATTTCTTACAAATTGATTTAATTCTTCTTGCATTGCCAAAATTTAAAATTCATTTGAAAGTGCTTGATTTATATTTATGGGTTCTATCAATGAAATAAAGGTAGAATGATTGACTTCTTTTCTAAGTCCACACCTAGTCTTAACACCCTCATTAGGTTCACCTAAAATCAATTACTTAGGGTGGCTTTTAGAAAACTTAAAATATCTAGGCAAAGGGTTTTCTATCTCTAATTTTTCTTTCAAATCAATCTTCTCAATCTTTTGGGAGTTATTTTCTATTTCATCCTCTTCTAAATTTTGCTCTTCCAAAATTCCAGATTCATCAAAAATAACATGTATGGTCTCTTCAACCACCAAAGTTCTTTTGTTAAATACTCTATAAGATTTTTCAATACTAGAATATCCAAGAAAAATTCCTTTATCTGATTTTGGATCAAATTTTCCTAAAGTAGATTTTTCATTATTGTGTATGAACATTTTACATCCAAAAATATGCAAAAATAATAAATTAGGTGTTCTCTCCTTAAGAAGCTTAGAGGGTGTTTTGTTCAATTTTGACCTAATATTCACCTTATTCAGAACATAACATACAGTACTGACCGCTTCAGCCAAAAAATATTTAGGAAGTAAATATTCCGTCAACATGGCTCTAACGGCTCAATTAATATTATATTCTTTTTAGACTAACCCATTATGCTGAGGGGTTCTAAGTGTAGAAAAATTATGATCAATGTCTTTTTCTTTATAAAAATCTTCAAATTTTTCATTTTTAAATTCACCATCGTGATCACTTTGAATTGTTAAAATCTCACATCCTAGTTTTCTCTAAATTCAAGTCAAAATATCTCTAAACTCCTCAAATGATTTAATTTTTTGAAATAAAAATTTAACCCATGTGAACCTTGAAAAGTCAGCTATAATTATAAATCTGTATACCTTCCCTCCTATACTAATGATACTAACTGGTCCCAAAAAGATCAATATGAATAATCTCTAAAGGTTTACTAGTTATAACATCCTGATTGGACTAAAAAGAGGACTTCACTTATTTTCCTAATTGACATGCATCGCAAAGGTGATCCTTAGTAAAGTCTAGTTTTGATATACCTCTAACCAAATCTTTTTGAGTAATTTTTCTAAGGTTTTTTATGCTAGCATGACAGAGTCTCCTATGCCATAACCATGAATCATCAGAAATAGTATTTTAAACAAAAAGCATTATGAGTTTTTATATAATTTAAATCTAGCATATAAATATTGTTTACTCTAATTCCATATAAAAGATCATTTCCATTTAGGCTTAATATGTAACTAGTATGAAAAGATTTTACACAATACCCTTTATGACATAGCTGGCTTATACTTAATAAATTATGCTTTAAGCCTTCTACAAGCAGTACATTTTCTATGAAAAAAATTTGCAAGTTTCCGATAATACCAGTTCCAACCACTTTCCTAGTGGTGTTATCTCCAACTGTAACCTTACCTCCACTTCTGGCTTTCAACGATATAAATTGCTTAGACTCTCCAATTATATGCTTTGAGCAACTACTGTCCAGGTACCAAATGCTCTCACGAGGCCTTATATGATAGCGTTCCTATAAAATAATCAAATGTTAGTCTTGGGAATCCAAATAAGTTTGGATTCTCTTTTTGATAAAATAAAACTAAATGCATGTATGATATATCTAGGCTTATGCATCTTAGGTCTCCATACTAAATGAGTTTTCTATGTATAATATAAGTGTGTGCAATATGTCCAATCATCCCACATGAAAAAAATTTAACACTAGGAAATGGATTTCTCAATCCTTTATAATTACTTTGTCTCTTCCTGGGTTCTAAAATTTTGGATCTCAAAATAGGATTCATAAAATCTTCAAGTATTGGGGGTTTCCTATTTTCTTCAAGAGCTTTTACTTTCAACTTAAGAAATATGTTTAAATCTTCTAACACATGTTTATCAAAATTCAAATAATGCTCTATACTCTCTAATTCATCCATAAAATCTTTAAATTCTTTTTTTAATTTAGCATAGGATGATTTTAAAAGATCATTCTTTTTATTCAATCCATCAAATTCATCAAGTAAGCTTATATGGTTATTATCTATCAATGCATGATCTTTCCTAAGAAATTCATATTCTTTTTGTAATTATTGCATTTCAAGGTTTAGACTAGCATGTATTTTTTATGTTTTCTATATGCATCATGAATTCTTTCAAAAACTTCTAACAATTCCGCATAGGTCAAGTCACATACCTCTTCTTGATCCGACTGATCAAGATTATCAGCCATTAAGCACAAGTTGGTGACTTCCTCCTTTTCTATTTTTGATGAATTCGAAGTTGAATTCTCCCAAAAAAACTCTATGAATTCCCTTCTTTCCCTTCTTCACATTTGCTTTCTCTTCTACATTCTCCTTGATAGGAGTGGCTTTTAGATTTGGGCAGTCCGATTTTATATGTCTAGGTTTCCTGCATTCATAACAAATTACATCATTAGAAACATTAAAATTTTTATTAAATTTACTTCTGTTCCACTGTTGGCATCTCATTTGCTTCCTTTTAAGAAAACTTCTAAATTCCTAGTCATTATGGTAATGTCGTCCTCATCCTCAGGTTATGACTAATCACTCTCTGACTCTTCCACTTTTAGTGCAATGTTCTTCTCCTTTCATTGTTCACCTGCATAAATCTTCCTTTGAATCACTCCTTGCTCGTAAGTAATTAGTGAACCAAGAAGATTATTAATGGAGTAAATATTTAAATCTTTTCACTCTATAATAATAGTTATTTTTGCATCATAAGCAGTAGGAAAAAAATGAAGAATTTTATTAACCATTTAAACATTCATTAGTTTCATATCTAAGACATGCAAAGAAGTGATTATCTGAGTGAATCTTGTGTACATGTCATAAATAGATTCATTAGATTTCATACGAAATAATTCATAGTCATGTAACAAGATGTTTAATCTAGATTACTTTACTTCATTAGTCCCTTTGTAAGTAATATAAAGTCTATCCCATATGTTCTTTCCACTTTTGCAAGTGGAAACCCGCATATAATTTTCTTACTTAAGTGCAGAAAAGAAATTATTTAAATATTTTATATTTAGTTGTGCTAATTTATGTTCTTCTACAGTCTAGTCAGCAAAGGGTGTTTCTATTCTAATGCCATCAACTAATCTAGTTGCCCTACTATACCCTTCTTGAACTAGGATCCACATGCGATAATCAAGTGATTGCAAATATATAGACATGCAAGTTTTCCAAAAATCGAATGGGATATTATCAAATAAAGGAGGTCTAGTGATCGCGTAAACTTATGGTGTGTTTCAGTTTCCAAAAGTAGCCATTCTCATTTTTTAAAAAGTAGTCTAAACTTATGATTTTTAAATAAAGCTCTAATATCACTTGTTGAAACTTGATGAAGTTATTAAGCCTAAGCTATTATCCCAAGGCTAATAAAGAGGGGGGGGGGGTGAATTGGTAATTTTAAAATTTTTTCTTGGATTTAAAATTTAAAAACCTTTGATTTAATTAGCAAGTTAATTAAGATTTAAAAAATAAAAATTTCAACCATAAAATATAACTTACAAAAAAGAAAATGTGGAAATTTAAAAGACAAAAATTTATAGTGGTACGGTTAAACACGACCTACATCAACTCCCTCAAGAACCCTTCTTCAGGTATTATACTATTACCAAAAGTGTCTCTCCTTTAGCCCCCACAGTAAGGCAGATAAGCCTTTTCAAATCCTCTCTTCTACCAATCCCCGATGCGGTAGAGAACCGTCATCCTTTTACACTCTCCAAATGTCAGCAGAGAACCATCATCCTTTCAAACTATCAAGTGTTGGCAGAGAACCGTCGTCCTTTCACACTCTCTAAGTATCTGTAGAGAACTGTCTTATGTTCACACTCTCCAAGTGTTAGAAGAGAACCATCATTTGTTCACACTGTCCAAGTGTCGACGGTGAATCAAATCTTCTCATGAGCAATCTAAAAAGATAAGTGGAAGAGTGAAAACAAAAATCATATAGAGATCCTTACCTTTGAGCAATCAAAAACACTCTCACACACTCTCTCTTTCAATTGCCCTTGAAAAATCATGAAGAACAGACTTTTTCACGTCAGTTTTAGTGGACCTTTTATACTAAAGATAGGAAAATTCGTCTAGAAAACTAAAATTTTTAATTTTGAGCATACACGATTGTATAGTACGATCGTATTTCATACATACGAATAGTTCAAAAACTATTGCGGATAAACCTGTTGTGAATCATTACAAAATAATTTCATACACGATCATCGTCCGGTACTTAGAAAATTTTTCATCTTCGTCGGGATGAAGAGGGACCCCACAATTTCATACTCTAATCGACATACATATGAAGATGACATCGTACGGTACGATCAGTTACAAAAATTTTCAAGTTCTTCGGGTCGAAACATCGGGATGAAGAAATGCTTCACAATTTCATACTTTGTAAAGAATATATGAATGTTAATTGTACAATACGATTTATACTTAGAAAAAAAATTAGAACAAAAATGGACCCATCCATTTCATACTATGTAAGCCATGTACGAATGCATGATCGTACAGACGATCTGTACTTAGAAAAAAAGAAAAAAAAAAAATGGAATGAAAATAGACACGCCAATTTCATACTCTATAAGACATGTATGAATCATACGGTATGATCTGTACTTAAAAAAAAATTTCATCATACTATTCGTTTGACTGCTCTTTGGGAGAAAATAACTAAACAAATCATCCCATACAAATTGCATTCAAACACTATGATCAGTTTAAAATTTTCAAATTCAAAACTCTCCCCCTGTGTGTGTGTGCTCAGTTACTCAATTATATCACACTCTCTCAAACATAGTAAAATAAAAAATCTCTAAACTGATCTAATTTGAAGTCTTCAAAAATCTTGAATATAATTTCCCTGAAATGTTAGTACACATGAACAACGGAACAATGTATCCAAAGTATGTTATGAGAAATAATAATCAAAGTAATAGTATTTGGAATCATAAAAAAAATATGTTGCAAGAATATCAACAATCAAGAACTAAGTTGCAACTATCTCAACAAAATATTCATAGACAAATATAATTATTTGAAGTTAAAAATCAAATATAACAAAATTTTTAGAGAAAAATAAATTAGATAGAATAAATTTTATGATAATAGATTTTGAAATAAGAATTATTAAATTGTATAAGATTAGATATGCCTTACTTTAGTACAAATTAATTAAAACAAAGCAAAAGGTAAAAGTTTTAAATAAAACCCATCATCACTTATCATTTATTATATTTTAGAGATATTAAAAATATGAACATATTAAATATTATATAATATAATCAAACTTAGTATTTTTAGGGAATTGATGATAATGCTAGGATTTATATATGACTTATCTTTTCATTGATCTTCAAATACTATGTCACGACTCATACTATTATTTGACGAGGACCTACAACTCGCCGAAGATTTCATACCAACATATATTGGTGGAAGAAATAGACTTATGCATATTAACAACATGATAACCTTAGAAGAACTTAAAGTTATGATCCTTAGAGCATTACACCGTGATTACACCACGCACATAGTGAATCTTTCATGTCACTACAAAATAATGGCAGTCACACTACTGTTCGTATAGATGATGAGGTTTGTACTTTCATACTAATGGAAGGACGACAGAGGACCGTGATCGTGTATGTTGAGTTTGAAGAATTACCTTAACTAGTTGTCTGACCTGAGTCACCACGACACATAATGTTCGATAACTCTCACTACTCCACCTACATATCTAGGTTAAATTTGAAGTTGATACTTTAGTGATGTAACACTAACTCGCATATTTGAAATTTAATAATTAATCCATGCTAAATAATTGAAGATATCAGACGATATATAGCGGTTCAAGTGAGAACTCGAGCGGGGAGGCAGAAGCACTGCCTATGGAGGTAATAATGCTTGCGGATCAGATAATTCAACACATACTACTAAAAATGTACAAAATCTTGATGATATGATTGTCAATAATGAATTAAAAGAAAAAGTATGTACCGTACAAGAGTGGGATGCATATGATGGTGTTGTTACTCCAATAAATAATCATCAAGAATACTTTGATGCTGTCATTCCAGATCATTTGTATTAGGGCATGACATTTGGTAGAAACAAAACACTTCAATTTGCTATATATGGGTGGTCAATAACAAAAAATGTAGAGTACAATACATCATCCTCCAATAAGACATAACTAATAGTTGTCAGTGTCCAACATGATAACCAAAGTCATCCTTATCTTTGGCAACTTCATGTGGTAAAGAGTAAATGCCTCGGAGGGGTATGGAAGATTTCAACCATTACCGAGCGACATATATGCACCAATCCGATATTGTTTGTAAGTCATCAAAATTGTACTTTAAAGTTCATCAGCTAATACATAACAGGAACCTTGAGATAATAACTTAATTTAAAACCAAAAGAAATAATTCCCTGAATCAGCTCCAAATTTGATGTTCAAGTATCGTATATGAAAGCATGGGTTGCACTGAGAAAAGAAATAAGATCAGTATTTGGTAGTTATGAAGAATCTTACACATCATTATTTCAGATGATGGAAGCAATATGTATAGCAGTCCCTGGTTCTATTTACAATATTCAAGTAACACAGGGTATGCGATTCAAGAGTATTTTCTGGTCTTTTGCACCAAGCATAGTGGGTTGGCAATATTATTGGCCTATTCTCTATCTTGATGGTACTTTTCTTCTAGGAAAATATATAGGAACATTTCTTGCTACCGTAGGTGTGAATAGAAATGGTGGATTGTACCCACTTATCTTTGTCGTGGTTGAATCTGAATTAATAGAATCATGGACCTGGTTCTTGAACATGTTACATGATCTTATTGTAATTACACAATCTCATCATAATTTATGCATTATATCCAATAAACATGCTGGTCTGATATGCAGGTATAATGAGATTTTCCCCTGGGCCGTGCTCCGCTATTGTCTTTGTCATATACAAGAAAATTTTAAGATAGCTCTGCGATAATTATCCGTACCAGACTGCGATGCTGTTTGTTATAAAAATGTATTGGGCAGGGAATACATATGATATTAAAGTCCATGAGATGTACATAAAAGACATCCAAAATATAAGGAAAGAGGCTTATGATTGGTTAATGGAGAGGGATCATATAAAGTGGGCTTTAACTCATGATGGTGGTTTTCGATTTGGAGTAATGAGAACAAATGCCTCTGAATGTTTTAACGCTGTCCTACAAAGAGAACGTAGATTACCTATATAAGGCCTAATCATAAGTATATATTATAATCTTGTCTCATTATTCCTAAAGCGAACAAGCAAGGTTGAACAATGGACTACTTCAGATAGCTCAACATTCATCCCGCACACAAAGACAGTCTTGGAATTAGCCGAACGATAGGCACATAGACGTCCACAACCAACCCAAATTAACAACCATGATTTTGGGGTTTTTGACATGTCCTATAGGTCATACCGCTTAGTTATTACATCTCTATAAACATGCACTTGTTCATGTGGTCACCCATAAATTTATCATACTCCATGCAAACATGTAATAATTTCCTTGGGTTTAAGACGCTAGGATCACAATACTTTTATTTTGACCTACTACACCTTAGTATACTACAAAGAAAGTTATTTAGGAAATTTTCATGTTATCCTGGAAAGGACACTATGGCCACCATATAACGATGATCATGGGATAATACCATTGTTGGCACCTGCATTGAGGCGTCATTCTAGTAGACCTGGAATGAATCGATATCATAACAGTATGGATGAAACCCATAGTTCATCAAGTAGAACATGTTCCTTCTATCATAATAGGGGTCACGATATTGCTACATGCCTTACTAATCCAAGGATAACTAGGAGGAGAGATTAGGGTTATTGAATAAGGATGTGGACTTATAAAAAAATGTAATAGAATTTTTATTTCAAATGTCATATTTCTTATACTTCAATTATTAATTAATGCAATGATGCTAAATGTGCTTTGACATGATCGTATGAAATTTGACTAAATTACCTTTTCTTGCTCATTATTTATCTTTACATAAGTCATAAAATAAACTAAAATGTCAACTTGAGAAATAATGGAATAAATAATGTTCCTTATATTTTATAGTGTGAACTTCCAGCTATTAGAGGGGATGAAAGGTAGAGGAGACAGAGCCAGGATGGTCTAGATGAGCTAGTCATGTATAAGTAGATGTGATAGAATCAAACGAGCAGTGAAGCATAACTTTATTGGGGGATGCTCATAGAGCTTCATGCATTAGTGAGGTATGTTTTACCTAACATCATCAATTATAATGAATTACTTCTCTAATTAACTTATAATTTCACAGGCTATGCATCTTGTGGCTTCAACCTACCTGCATATGGCACGTGAGTGGCCAATTCGTTGATGGAGAATGATCCATGCACTATAAATTTTGGGGTTGGATTTAATTCGGCACCAACACTTCATACAGTTGGACCACTCTTTAATAGATGAATTGGTTGAGAGGTGGTGTGCAATGACAAACACCTTCCACTTACGAGTTGGGTAGATAAAAATTACATTGTTGGATGTTCAATTGATCTTGGGCATCAGGATCGATGGTGCTCAAATTATTAGTAGTATGATGGTCAGTGAAGGGTTACATTGGGACATATGGATTGATTGATATAATGAGTTTTTAGGTTCCCACCCAGACCCAAATGCTACGTACCATGATCCTGACAAACATAAGATAGAGGTTATCTTTAGAATGGGTCATTCACAAGCTTACTCAATTTTACCGCTTTACTAGCTTAGATGGACTTTCTTTCAAGATTCTTATGATGATTTACTCCTGCATGTATTCCTTCGACATGTTAGGGCATATATTATATATATTCTTATATGTTACTTATTGTTTGATACATCAGGGTTGCACATCCATATGCAGTATCTATCATTGCTTGAGTATATCAAGAATTTTATCCAATACTCTCTAGGTTCATTTGTGTTGGCAAATCTACATAGAAAGTTGAACCTAGTGACACGACCTTCTGGAATATACATAGCTGGATGCCTTCCCCTATTATTGGTATAGGCTTGGGTGACGATATATATTGGTAGGTCAACACTTCAAGTTCCATATCCACGGGGTATCATCGGCAAGCCCCTTGCTTTAAGGTAATTTTTTATTCATATAACATCTTATGATGTGTTAAACTTCATGAATTATATGACTAACACCATGTCATTGTAGGTGGGCTGAGGAAAGAATGCGAGAAGTTCTAATTGGAAACATAATGACATACATAGATGAGTTGGATAGACTACAGCTAAGCCAGGTATCTTGAATTTAAATTAATCATATTAGAGATTTATAATAGTTATTAATATTTTGATATATAATAAAATAATCATTCGCTCAATATGTGCCAGTCATCTTCAGATTCTATAATGGGAATGATACCTCCAAAATGCTATGAAGCCAATGACCTATGGACTACTCGTGTCCCATTGATTAGCTGGAAGCATGTCATAATATTTTCATGACAGGGTGATGCAACAATTTGGAGGCATACAACCTCGTACGATGGAGCCCATGGAGAGAGAATTTCATCGGGTTGATAGTAGAGCTCGAGCTGAGGTAGATTGGATTCATTACCATAGAGGATATATTGAGTTATGGAATAATAGACGCGTGCTCATTACAACCATCAAGAAACCATTGGGATATAATAGAGAGGAGTTAGCAGATTATTTACAATGGACTTTCTTTCAAGATTCGTATGATGATTTACTCCGGCATGTATTCCTTTGACATGTTAGGGCATACATTATATATATTCTTAGATGTTACTTATTGTTTGATACATCAGGGTCGCACATCCATATGCAGTATCTATCATTGCTTGAGTATATCAAGAATTTTATCCAATACTCTCTAGGTTCATCTGTGTTGGCAAATCTACATAGAAAGTTGAACCTAGTGACACGACCTTCTGGAATATACATAGCTGGATGCCTTCCCCTATTATTGGTATAGGCTTGGGTGACGATATATATTGGTAGGCCGACACTTCAAGTTCCATATCCACGGGGTATCATTGGCAAGCCCCTTGCTTTAAGATAATTTTTTATTCATATAACATCTTATGATGTGTTAAACTTCATGAATTATATGACTAACACCATGTCATTGTAGGTGGGCTGAGGAAAGAATGCGAGAAGTTCTAGTTGGAAACATAATGACATACATAGATGAGTCGGATAGACTACAGCTAAGCTAGGTATCTTGAATTTAAATTAAGCATATTAGAGATTTATAATAGTTATTAATATTTTGATATATAATAAAATAATCATTTGCTCAATATGTGCCATATTTATGTCATCTTCAGATTCTATAATGGGCATGATACCTCCAAAATGCTATGAAACTAATGACCTATGGACTACTCGTGTCCCATTGATTAGCTGGAAGCATGTCATAATATTTTCATGACAGGGTGATGCAACAATTTGGAGGCATACAACCTCGTACGATGGAGCCCATGGAGAGAGAATTTCATCGGGTTGATAGTAGAGCTCGAGCTGAGGTAGATTGGACTCATTACCATAGAGGATATATTGAGTTATGTAATAATAGACGCGTGCTCATTACAACCATCAAGAAACCATTGGGATATAATAGAGAGGAGTTAGCAGATTATTTACAATGGAACAAATCATAGGCCTCCCTCTACTTACTAAAAGCAGCAATAACTCCACTAGAAACAATTTATCCATGGTTACCAGGGGAGAGGATAGTGGTACATGATTATGTGCATATTTAAATGTTGCTTAATATATAAGTATATTATAATTAATATTCAATTTGTATTTATAGGTTGATTACTTCTTGTGTAGCAAAGACATTGCTGAGTCATATGCTATGGGCCATATGAAGAGTGGAGGTTCAATGTATCAATGATATGCTGACATTCTTAAACTTACAAGACAAGTGGAGCAATCTACAAATATAGACACCACTGGCCAACAACCTCAACGAGGAGTATGAACTTCACAGATGGAGTAGCCTGCTAGGAGATCTATATCTCATACTTCAAGTTTATAGTCAAATACTGTAGACCCACCAAGATATTTCATATACGTAGGATCGACTGATTCTGCCAGACCTGTCGGAATGATAGAAGCAGACCCTTTTATAATACGGGATGAAGAAAATTTAGAGAATGATCATAATTTTTTTAAAAAAATTAAAGTTAACTTTCCACATGTTATATTTTCTACCTCTCCCTCTCAAACTTTCCCCATCTTTTTTCAACCTGTTATCTTATTCAGTGATTCACATGACTATCATTTATCTCTCTACATCTATCTAACCTGAAAACACATAAAAATTACATTTTAAGAGAACATGCAAAACTGCTTTATTTCATAATGTGACCTTTTACAAATCTACCACCTCAGCTATGTTACTCAACAAAGCACAAACTCATTATGGAAGTGTTCATAAGTGTTCAAACCAAAAAATAATTACAGAGGAAAGTAGCCACTTGCATAAAAGTTTTTCTTTCCCTACAGATGAGTTTGTCGAAGCTAAGGTATCATCAAATAAAGTATTCAGATGTGTTTTGCATAGTTAGGGGGAAGACGAGGATTGCATACTGTGATATAAGCATGATGAGGTGAACAAAATTAAGGAATATTGTGCCGGCTTTAAACTTCAAGACGTGGGTTGAAAACATCTATAATAAAGATTTAGCAATCATGACAGACACATTGTATCAATAGATTTTTTGAAAGGTCGAATTTTTGAACTTGATCTTGACAAAGAAGGTACAGTTGAACCAGGTATTGGAAGGTCAATGCTTAACATAAATCATTATATTCTATATTTTTATTGGTCTCATGAACATGTTAAATGGCTATTAGATTATTATAAAATATTATTGCAATGTTCTGAACATGTCAAAGAGAAGGAGTTTCTAAATGGAAAAGACTGGCAGCAGATACAACAATAATTTAAGATACAATTTAGATGTTGTCATACACAAAAACAGCTCCAAACTCGTTTATGATTTATATTGAAGAATATATAATAATAAGAGTTTTATATTGTTAGCTACATATTGTTATGTAGGGTTTTGCTCGTGCTTAATATGCCATTTTGTAAAATTTATTTTTATGTAACGATAAATTCTAATTGCTACTCAACTTGTAATTTCTTTTATTAATATGATTTTTTGTTCTCCATTATTTTTATTATGCTATTTAATTTAATATTAAATTTCTAATGGCTACTCAAGTTATATTTCCTGAATATATCATATTTTCATTTATGTATATGCCCTTTTCTAAAGCCCTTAATACTAATTCAAGTTCATATTCAGCATATAATGTCATCATCATTAATGTCCTCATCATCAAGGCTCTGATCATCAAGGGATTTCCTTCATATAATCCCTAGGAAGAAGTTAATCTATGATGGTACTAATGATTGATGGAATCTATGCCGTATCACACTGATGATTTCCTATAGGAGAAAGTAAGATCAAATGAAATTTTTCGATGTTATATACATGAATGGTCATGGTATGAAGATAGCAGATTATGAGATACATATGATAAAGTAAGCAAATCTCGTTATCCCATATATGTGGATGGAGCAACCCTTACTGATATGTGTTGGAAATTTTTACACCAAAGTTCAAAGATCATGATGGTTATTTTGCTCTTATGAGTATTCCTTAGACAAGAATTGGTGAAAATGGACAGAAAGAAGATGGTTCTATTGTGGTCAATGTTGAAAAATCTAATAACTGATGTACAATACTATATTCTTTATATTAGATGCCATACTTTATTAGATGCATTTTTATCTGAAAAATATCGTGAGTTGAATATTATCGATGGTCAAAAGGAGTTTTTGACTATAAAAAATTGACAATACATCCAAAAGAAGTTTACAGAGGACTTTATATATTGTCCAACTTTAAGCCAAATCTAAGCATGTATGCATAGTAGTGACCCACATGTAATAATAATATTTTCAGCTTTATTTCAATGCTTGTCATATGTATTTCATGTTGTTATTGAACTTATCAATTATTTTCATGAAGTTATGACTATTTTTTTTTTTGCACTTTCTCATTCCAAACTATCTATGTCAGAGATGTATAATATTTATTTCTCTGATAAAATTTTAATTTTTAATATATTCAAATATAGTTATTTCTTAATTAACATAACTTATAAATATGAAAATTTATTTAAAAAATATTATTTAAATAATAAAACTAATAAACTCTTTAGATCTCCCTCTCCATACTTATATAATATTAATAGAAAATTTTAAAACAAATTTACCATGAACTTATGTAAATATAATAGTAATAATAATAATTTATAATTTGCATGTTATAAAAATATTAATTTATTTATTTATTATATTTCATTAATATTCTTTTATTCAAGAAATATAATTAGATGTAAAAAATATAATAAATTACTTATTTAGTTTGCATTTTCTTTTAAATAATATAATTTTTTGTATTTTAATATTTTTTAAATAAAAATTATAAATAAAAAGTTGTATATGTTAAATTGAATATAAGGTTTGATTTATTATTATTAGTATTATATTTAGATTTATTATATTTTGGAACATAATAATCAATTCAATATATATTTCTCATTTAGTTGCTTTCATTTATTTTCTAAAAATTTGATATAAAAGAAAATATTTTAATTTTCAATACTAATGAACATTTCTATAATTGTAAAGGATATAATAGATATTAATCACAATTTTTAAATAATATACTTTTAAATTTTATTGGAATTAACATTTTTGAATAATATTTATTTTTTTTCAAGTTCATATAATTTATTAAATATTCAATTACTATCACATTTGATATGATTCATATCATATAATATGAAATTACATTAACAATGCATGGAATAAATTTAATATCTATTATAATTTATATTATTTATTATTTATTAATATTTTAAATAATATTTAATCTTTCAGAAGGTAATTCATAATTCCCTTTCTCTATTATATCATTTGGAAAAAGCGGAGCATGAAAAGAAAGAGACCATCCATATTTCAATGCACAAAGCGAAGTGTCGCATTTACTGCTACAATTGCTTTGTATTTTATAAACACAGATTATGTGCTTATAACAACAATTTAATTAATCATATTTAAACCTATAAGTGATATTTTCAACATCACTTGGAAGCAACGGCAGAAAATGCAAAGCATCTTAGCATTTTCAGAGGAAAACACACACTTATATGATCCTTTTTAAATTTATATAATATCATATTTCTTCTCTTAACACTGCCGTTGCCAGGTCCCAAGTCCTGGATGAGAAAAGTGGAGGGTTGCGTTAGGTAGTCGACAGCCAGCGTAAAACTTGTCGAACAATAATGACATGAATCCTTTAAGAAATTGTGTTAATGCTAGGGCGTCCCCTGGAAGCGACGCGCTGTATGGCCTGAATACAGTGACAAGTGTGCAAGGGCCGCTGCACCGGCGCCCGGGTGCAGTGTTAAATAGGCAAGGGTTCCCACATCAAGGACGTATGTGGGCAAAGAAGCTAGTCCATGAAACTAAAATTAGGATAGGAACTTGGAATATAGGTTCCCTTACAGGAAAATTAATGGAATTAATAGATATTATGATTCATAGGAAGTTAAATATTTTGTGCATTCAGGAAACTAAATGGGTTGGAGATAAGGCTAAGGAAATTGATAGTTTAGGATTTAAACTTTGGTATTCGGGTAGGAGTCGTACTAGAAATGGTGTAGGTGTTATTATAGATAAGAGTTTAAAGGATAATGTTATAAAAATTAATAGGATTGGAGATAGAATTATAGCTTTAAAGATTGTTGTTGATGATAAGATTGTTAATATTATAAGTGCTTATGATCCTCAAGTAGGTTTGGATATGAGTTCTAAATTAAATTTTTGGAATGACTTAGAAGAATTAATACAAAATATACCTCTTGGAGAAAGAGTTTTTATTGGAGGAGATTTAAATGGACATGTTGGTAGAGAGGTAGATGATTTTAAAAGCATTCATGGTGGCCATGAATTTGGAACGACGAATGAAGGTGGCAAGACCATATTGGATTTTTGTTTAGCTTATAATTTTTTAATTGCTAATACCTTATTTAAGAAAAAGAATGAGTATCTCATCACTTATAAAAATGGATATAATACAACCCAGATTGACTATTTTCTTATTAGAAAATTAAATCGTTTAGATTGCAAAGATTGTAAAGTTATTCCGAGTGAAAATTTATATACCCAACATTGATTATTAGTTTTGGACTTTAAGATAAAGGGGCATAAAATAAAAAATAAAGTAAAACAATTTTCTAGGATTAAATGTGGGCATTTAAAAAATATTAACAAAAATATTTTTGGAAATAAGATTTTAGATCTTAAGATTTTGTCTGTGCATGAGGATGCTAATATTATGTGGGAAAAAGTGAATAGTGATATTAAGAATATTGCAAAAGATGTCCTTGGAGTATCAAAGGGAAAAACTCCCAATAGTAAAAATAGTTGGTGGTGGAATCCTAATGTGCAAGAAAAAATTAAAAATAAGAAAATTTGTTATAAAAACTGGTTTAATTTTAAAAATTCTGATAATTGGGAATTATATAAAGTGGCTCGTAAGGATGCTAAGAAAGCAATATGCGATGCAAAGGCATTAGCTTTTAGTGATTTATATAATAGATTAGATACTAAAGAGGGAGAAAGATATATGTATAAGTTAGCCAAACAAAGAGATAGGAGTAGTAAGGATTTAGTTCAAGTGAAGTGTATTAAAGATGAAGATCAAAAAATACTTTTCTTAGAAGATGATATTCAACAAAGATGGATGAGATATTTTGCTAAACTTTTTAATGAAGATTGTGAAAATAAGATTGACTATAGTGACCTTAGCACCCTAGATGAAAATAAAGATTTATATTTTTATCGGCGTATTAGTAAAACTGAAGTTAGAGAGGCTTTAAAGAAAATGAAGGGTGGTAAAGCTATTGGACCTGATGATATTCCAATAGAGGTGTGGAAATGCTTAGGAGATGAAGGAATTTCATGGCTTACTAAACTTTTTAATACTATTTTGAAGACTAAGAAGATGCCAGATGAGTGGAGAATGAGTGTGTTAATTCCTATTTTTAAGAATAAAGGTGATGTACAAGATTGTGCGAATTATAGAGGTATTAAGTTAATGTGTCATACTTTAAAACTATGGGAGCGAGTTTTGGAGCATAGGTTGCGGCGTGATACTAATGTTTCTCAAAATCAATTTGGATTCATGCCGGGTAGGTCGACTATGGAAGCCATACATTTATTAAGAGGTTTGATGGAGAAATATAGAGAAAATAAGGAGGATCTACATATGATATTTATTGATTTAGAAAAAGCATATGATAAAGTTCCAAGAGAAGTGCTATGGAGAGTTCTTGAAAAGAAAGGATTCAATAATGCTTATATTCAAATCATTAAAAATATGTATGCAGGAGCTATTACTTGTGTTCAAACACAAGGTGGATTGACCAAGTATTTCCCTATTTCGGTTGGGTTACATCAAGGATCAGCCTTAAACCCATATCTTTTTGCTTTAGTCATGGATGTTCTCACTAGACATTTGCAAGAGGATGTACCTTGGTGTATGCTTTTTGCTGATGATATTCTTCTTGTTGATAAGACTAGAGAGGGAGTTGAAGGTAAACTTGAATTATGGAGGTCAACCTTAGAGTCTAAAGGTTTTCGCTTGAGTAGATCTAAAACAGAATATATGGAGTGTAATTTTAGTAGTAATAGACCTAGTGAGGGGATTGTGACTTTTTGGCGATCAAGTCATTAATAAGAGTACACATTTTAGATATCTTGGATCTATTGTTCAGAGTGATGGTGAAATAGATGGGGATATTATCAGCAGAATTCAAGTTGGATGGTTGAAGTGGAGGAATGCATCGGGCTTGTTATGTGATAGAAATATACCCCTCAAACTTAAGGGAAAATTCTATAAGATGGTAGTGAGGCCTGCAATGCTTTATGGTGCCGAATGTTGGCCTTTAAAAGAGAAGCATAATACTAAGTTAAGTGTGGCAGAGATGAGGATGCTCAGGTGGATGAGTGGCTTTACCCTTAGAGATAGGATACGAAATGAGCATATACGTGAAAAGGTTGGAGTAGCTCCAGTAGAAGATAAGATTAGAGAAAGTCGCCTTAGATGGTTTGGTCACATAAAATGGCGGCCTTGCGATGACCCGGTTAGGAGAGTAGAGGTATTAGATTTGACTAATGTTAAGAAAGGTAGGGGTAGACCTAAAAAGACTTGGTTAGAAAATATTAGGAATGACCTTTCTTTATTAGATTTAAACGAGAATTTGACTTTTAATAGGACACAATGGAGAAAAAGGATTCATGTAGCCGACCTCACGTAGTGAGATAAAGGCTTGATATTATTGTTGTATCATATTTCTTCTCTTAAATGTTTTTTTAAACGGTGATCATTTTCAAAATTTCGTCCTAATCCCACCACTTAGTTGCCCAAATGTAACACGTCTCCCGCAGCGACAAATAATAAAATAAAAGTTTGGCCCATTCGCCTACTTATTCTCTATATATATTATACTATTTGGAGAAAGGATACCACCACATTTATTTAATAGTTTTCTTGAAAAATTCAACCCACTCGCAATAAAAATAATATTTTGATGAGGAAATCATGGATGGCCATTAGATCCGCCGGTCATTAGTAAAATAAATAATAATATAATAATAATAACAATAACAACTTATTACTGCTTCTTTTAATAGTTTAGTAAAAAATTAAAATTTTATTTTATAATATTACTTTAAAAAGTAATGAAAAAGATGTCACAAATGAAGATGAAATCTTTGACTTCACTTGAGATATTTATATATAATTTAAACTTATATTTATATATTAAATTCAAATTATTATTTTATATTTATAAGTTAAGAATAAAATTTATTTAACATTATTTATTAAAAATAAATATTATTTACATCATAAAATATTTATTTAAAAATCTATTTTAAAATAGATAATATGTGTTGTAAACTTAAGATTAAGAAGTATCTCTCATAAAGTGAGTTAGAATGGAGTAATATCTCCCATAAAGTGACGAAGTATTGTGAAATGTTTAGTTGAAATTTTTTAATTTTAAAATTAAGCATTTTAAATTTAAAATTAAATTATAAATATTATTTAATATTTTGTTCTTAATATTTTAATTTAATTTTTTTAACTATTCAAATAATTCAAATATTTAATAGGCCAGGAGAATCGTGACTTGTTAAGTGGTTTGCCGGTTAAGCTGTTGTTTTTTACTGGTTGGATTTGATGGTCCGTGTATTTTTATTAAGTATACAAAGTAGTTTTGCATTTTGTATGTAAATATTTAAAAAATTATTTTTTTTTAAGGTTAATTTTAATTTAATTATACACTTTCAATAATTTAATATTTGTATAAATTTAATTTTAATTATGCAAGAATTTTAATTTTATAAAAATATTATATATCATTTTTATACTTAAAAATTTATCAATTATTAAATTTTTTAAGATATATTTTTTAGGATAATTTTAAATTTTAAATTTATATTAGTTATACAATGAGCTTAAAAAGTACATAATATTATCATTCGCCTAGAAAAAAAATCCATTAGTCTTAGGCTTCATTTGGGACTACTTTCTTACTGCTTCTCAAAACAATATTTAATAAAAAAATTTATTTTTTTTTGCTAAAAATAAATTTAAGAAGCAATAAGAAAGCCGTCCCTAGTGAAGCCTTAGGCTTCGTTTGGAACGACTTTCTTACTTCTTCTTAAAGTAGGTTTTTAATAAAAAATTAAAATTTTATAGTAAAATGCTGTTTTAAGAAGTAGTAAAAAAGTCTTCCCAAATAAAATCTTAGTGATAATTTATCTTGAAGGAATGCGAGATAGCATATTACTATTAAAGGAATCCAACACAAATTATTATGATTTGTATAAATTTTATTATCGTCACATACCATATAATTTTTTTTTTAACTTAAATTGACTTTAATGTTATTTTCAAAGTCATAAAATAGCTTTAGGTCAAATAGTCACATGGCCATTTTAAATAAAAAAAATGTATATTAGTTTAATCAGTAAAGAATCTTTGGGCAATTTAGTTCAAACTAATCTCATATTTATTTTAATGTAATGACCTAATGTCTTATCTTTAATTAATAAAAGTTTTATAATAAATTTCATTTCTCGAAAGTACCAAATTAATCAATTAATGTGAAGACAAACTCTTCAAAAATAAAATTTATACAAAGCATATGCTTAGTTGCTGTTTGGTTGTAAGTATTTAAAATTTTGAGCAACTTCTAATAAAACTTATTTTAAATATAATATATTTTAAATTTAAGAGATTATTTATTTATATTTGATTAAAACTCATAAAAAATAAGAATTTAAAATAAAAAATAATTATGATGAGATGAAACCCCAAGGAGATCACAATGGACTTGCAGGGGAAGGCGTTGGCAAGATTAACAATATGTGAAGGAGATTGTTTGAGTAGCCAAAGTAGAAGAGACCACTTGGCCTAATTCTTAGAGCACTTTGAGTCGAAAAACATATTTTCACTCTAAAATATAATAAGAGATATATCAAACATCAATTCAATTCTAATTAACCAAAATCCATTTCTAACCCCAAAGGAAAATATTCTATGCATATACTTTCTCTATGGGGAGCGGCGATTCTCCCTCCTCCCTCCCTCCTCCCTCCTCCCTCCTCCCATCACTGACACTCAGTCTTCCCCCAGCTACCATCTTCTCCTTCATGTTCCTTTTGTCTTCTTCCTCAAATCCCCAAAACCCAATAATCTAAAACCCTAGATGTATTCATCTTCTCAAAAACTACAAATACACAATCCAAAGTATTGAAGAGTAAGTCTATTCAAACTCTACTTTGCTAGGGCTCCCGCCTTCGTGTTCCCGGCGGCCTGCCCGCTGGTGTGTTTGCTCCTTGGCTCCAGGGAAGTTTTCTTCCCTTGTTTCATTTTCATGCGGTGTTCTTTTTGTTCATTTTGATTTTGTTTTAGTGATTCCGTTCTTCCTCTCAGAATGGGGGGAAGCGGTTGTGTGGTCGTAGGTTTTTGGAGGGATCGTTCAAATTTAGGTCCTTTCTTGAGGCTCTTGCTGGTTCATCCTCTGATGGTCAATTTTCTGACCTAAAACCTTCATCCTTTCATGATTTACCTTCGCTGTGGATTTCGGAGGATGAAATCAAGGCACTTGCATTTCCTTTTCAATTTTCTTTAATTGGTTTTTTTCCTTCTAAGAGGCTTTCTCTGGACTTTATCCATAGGTTTATCTTCTCCATGAAGCTTTCGGGTGAGGTATCTGTTACTTTGCTTGATCAGACACATGTCTTGATCAAGTTGAGTAACGACCTTGATTACTATAGAATTTTTTGCCATCGTTTTTATTTAGTTCAAAATTATTATATGAAGTTGACAAAGTGGTCTCCTCTATTTGATGTTGGTGTTGAGTAGCCTGTGTCCCTATCTAGGTCTCCTTCCGCAATCTCCATCCTCACTTGTTCTCTCCCCATATCCTTTTTGGCTTGGGTTCAATTTTTGGTAGACCGCTTAAGGTTAATTCGGCTAATTCCGTGGGTTCCATACCTTCTGTCACTCGTGTGCTTGTTGAGCTTGATATCACGAAATAGTATTCGGATAAAGTTTGGTTGGGTCATGAGAACCTAGGTTATGTTCAGCAAGTATCTATGGAAACTTTTCCTGCTTTTTGTGGCTCGTGTAAATGTATAAGACATTTGAGTGGTGATTGTCATCCTCCTCAAGCTTCCACGACAAACACTATTCCTGTTCCTCCTCTCTAGTTAAATCTGAATGTTTACGATGAGGGTGATAAGGTGGTTAATTTGATTTCTTGTGATACTAGAGATGGAGCTCCATTTTTGTGTCCCGAAATTGGGAATGTTTTTGTGTGTTAAATAATGTTAGTAATGTTGTTCATGTAGTTATTAATGCTATTTCTAATTTGCCTAAGGATTCAGTTTTGAACTCAGCTATTGTTGAGGCTTCTAAGCCTGATTTGGCGTTAAGTGATTTGCATGATGTTTCTGTTACTAGTGCTGATGCTCTGGTTGCCCGGGATGTCAACTCTCCTATTTTGGTTGAAATTTTGACTCCTGTGGGCTCTAATAACTTGAGTGTTCTCAACTCGGCTGGTGGTGATGCCGTCCCCACTATTAACTGTGCCTTGAACTTAAGGGCTAGTTCTTTTAGTGGGAAGGATGAGGTGTTGTTGAGGGATGATTCTTCTAAGGAATTAGCTTTGATTGCTGAGCTTGAGTGTAATTGTGATGTAGCCCTTAATGTTTCTTCTCCCCCTGTGCAGTTGGATGAATATCTTGTTGAGGTCCCAGTTAATTTAATCTCGTCTAATGCCTTGGTTGGCCATATGGGTGGCAGACCGGGCGATAGTGTTAGATTGCAAACTGATTGGCTTGAAATTTCACCCCCTCTTCTTCTGAGGCTGAAGAAGAGGTTGTTTTACCTCAGAAAGGGCTTTTGCGAGATGATCATTTTTGGGTGGATAAAGGTTCAAAACGGAAATAAAAAAAATAGTTCTTGTCTGATGTGATTGGTGGCTGCGGTGTTGGTTGTTTTGTGTCTCCTCCTAATTGATTTACTGTTGCTTTTTCTGGTTATGTATTTTGTTGACCGTGCGGATATTGCTAGTTTTTTTAGCGATGATGTGGCTCGGGCTCATTACTTTGAATCTGTGGCTAGTTGGCAATCTTTGGTAGTGGTTCTTATTAGTGGTGATGGCGGTTGGTTGGCTATTGGTGGATTTTTGCACTTTCACTCCTCTGGATGGTCCATGCCTGGATTTGGAGAGGTTGATAGTCTATGCCAATGTTGAGCGTGGCGGCCTTTGTGCCTAATTATCTCATTGTTTGAGTTTCCTTTTGTAATCTTCTATTATTCTGGTCTCTTCGTCCGAACATTTTGCTATTTTGGCCTTTGTTATAACCCATTTATCTTATTGGAATTAGATTTTTATTAAAAAAAAAACTTTCACTTTTTTTTTTTCAAAAAAAATGCGTTCATGAACAGTGCAACTAGTTCAAGACACAAAAAAGTCTCTTTGAATGATGCTCAATTGGATGCTAGTGCTAGTGTGAGCTGCAAACTCCCGATTGACATGCAGTTGATGATGCTCTTATGGTGATGTGTGAAGAACATGGAGAAATTATTCTGTACGGTCATCAGACTGTCCTGAGGAGAAATCAGGATGTGACACGCCATCAGATACATAGCTGCAGTACATAACAAAATGATGACGTGACGCGTCTTGTTTCGCCTCTGAATGGCATCCAATGATCGCACATAATAATTTCACGAAGAATAGGAAGGCATCGAGCACGATGCATTTTGAATTCATCTTACTTTTAAATTATTTCAAAATACATCAAATTAAAACTGGATAATACCTATCAAATTTCTCCTAAAAACACACTTTTGGGTAATGAACCAAGCACTTAAATCTGTAGAAACCATATATATAAAACAAATTAAACTTGATCGCTCCTAACCTCTCTGAATGGGATGGGATAAGTTAGTACATCACCACTAACATTAATTTGACATTTTTCTGAAACTAAACTAGAACTTTAATTAGGAACCCTAAAAATCATGGATGGTTGGCATCACTTCCCCCATCACCACCTTCGCCGTCTTTGAAAACAAAGCATTCGACACACTCACTGCTCCGTCCACAACGATATTCTGTCCACTGATAAATGCTGAATCATCAGACGCCAAAAACAAAGCCGCCGCTGCAATATCCGCCGCCCTCAGCACGGCCCCTTTCAACACCGCCGCCTCGCAAGTCAACTTCTCAACCAACTCCGCCGTCATCATTCCGATCCCACAACTCAACGGCGTCGCCACACCAAACGGGGAGACGCAGTTAACTCTCACCCCCTTCTCCCCAAGCTCCCCTGCCGCCGCCTTCACCAACCCCAACACTCCATGCTTCGCTATCGTATACGCCACCGGTGCGAATCCACCCACCGCCGCTGCCACGCTCGCCGTACAAATAATCGACCCTCTAATCCCCGCGGCGACCATCGCCCGCCCCGCGTGCTTGATCGCCGCTGCCATCCCACGCACGTGAATGGCGAGAAGGTTGTCGAGATCGGACATATTGAGGTCGAGGATGGAAGTTAACGGCCCGAGGATGCCGGCGTTGCTGAACATGATGTCGAGGCGGCTGTGGGTTTGGATGGTTTGGTCGACGGCGGCGGCGACTTGGAGTTCTTCGCGTACGTCGCAGTGGAGGTAGGTGCATTGGCCGGGAGGGGAGATTGAGTTTGCGACCGAGATGCCGAGGGAGTCTTGGATGTCGGCGATTACGACGATTGCGCCTTGGGAGGCGAAGAGGCGGGCTGTTGCCTCGCCGATGCCGCTGGCTCCGCCGGTGATTATGGCTACCTTGCCCTGTAAGCGGAGAGTGGAAGCCATCCGTGCGCCACTAGCGAGCTAAAAGAGTTTTTTCTTTTCTCTTTTTAGTTCGATGATGGCTGCTGGGAACGTCGGTTTATGTAGAGCTGTAGGAGTTGAAAATGGCCAAATTTTGCATTTTTTTTTTTTAATTTTGGTTTTGCTGAGGTGCTGTTTGGTATTTGATTGGATTTAATTTAGTGGGACTGTAAATCCTACATATCGATTTAATAAATTACGAGGCTGTTAAATTCTGAAAAATATTTAGTGTGTAAATAAACTTTGTCAAATTCCGAGAAATTTTTTGACAGCAGATCTCAGGAACCTTATAAGGTTGTAGAGCTTTAAATATGAATTGAATCACTTAAATTAGTTTTAATTATTAATTTATTTTTAATGTAATATTAATGATTAGTTAATAATTAGATAATTAGTAATATAAAAAATAATTTGATAATTAACATCTAAATAATATAATAACTAATTTAATGACAATTATACAACTAATAATTAATTATTTAAATAGTTTTCCTACTAATAATTTGATTAATTATTTAAATATTATTTTGTTAGTTTTAATTATAAATTATATTATTAAATGCATTAATTATGCTACTAATTATTTACTTAATTATAGATTAGAGATGTCTAGGGTTTGCTTATCATCTTTTCTTTTTCGTCGTTGCTGTTTGGCTTCGTTGCTTCGTAGTGTAGAGATTTCACGAATCACTTCTTCGACTCCTTTGTTGATGTTCGACTGTGCTCCTTCAATGATGTTCCTTCATATCAGATATGAAACCACACCTCCTTGTCGTTCTTTGTTTGATCAGAAGTAACGACGACTATGAGAGCTTGCTCTTGCTTGTTGCCAAGGTAGCCATCTTTCTTTCTTTCATGTGCTTATTCGACCAAATCCTGTTAAATTCGCCGAACGATGGGATTTTAAATTTAGGAGGATTTGCGCCGTAAATCCGTAAGTCCCGGATTTGCACAGGCATCAGATTTACGAGACCTCAAAAAATAGTTTAGCTGGATTTAGCATAAATCTAACTTAAATCCCGCTCTAATGAGAATTAGAAAAATATTTCTAATTGTGTAATCCTGTCTTTATCAATTTTAAAGAAGATCAAATTCTTATATCTATAATTATACAGTAGATTATATAAATTGGGCGTCACTATTTTTCTCTTTCTTAGATTTTCCACATAAAAATTTTAGTATCTCTTATAACTTCTGTCTTTGTATGCTAGGTTTTTATGCAAATCTAAAAAATGAAACTCTTTATCACCATAAAGTTTTTAGCACAATAGTTTCATATGTGAAAATTATTCCCAATATACTCTAAATTTTTAAATGATTGTCAAGAAATCTCTCAACCAAGAATCATCTAAGTGGTGAAGGCCAACCATGTTTTAATTTTGAGAAGTATATGCATAGGATGAAATACTTTATGTTTAAACCATACATTGCTTAGAAAACGCTAGACAACAAAGCTCCATCACAAAACAATTGGCTTCTTTTACTATAAAATTAATAAAATTATGTGGCTGATATATTTGATGCTTATGCAACCCTCCACATATAACAACTCCCCCTCTCTTACAACCTCATTAAGATCTTTTGAATGCAACTAATCCAAGTCATCCTTCTCATGTTGTTTGACCAATTTGTAATCTGCCACTAGCCATGGAGGATTTAAATTTACATCAACTTATTGATGCCCTTTGTGATTTTATAAGAGATAAGCTATGATTTTTTTATTTAAGAGGAATTTCTTTGAGGAAAAAGTCATCTTATTCTTCATCATGACTTTCTAGAATGTTCATCCTTAACTGATGCAATTATCTAGCATCCTATTCGAATGAAGTTTAGGTTGCCTCTATTTGATCCATATAACAGTACTTTTGACTCCTATGAAAATATTGACCACTATATGACTAAAATGCATATTCAATAAGCTTATGATACAAACTTTTATCACGTATTTCATTCAACTCTTAAGCGATAAGATTGATGCACATGATTTTTTCCTCTCTCTAATAAAACTAATACTTTTTTTGATTTAGTTAGGATTTTTGTTGAATAAGTTATTGCCGATCATAAGAAAAATAAAATATGGCATCATCTTTTTAGGATTTAGCAAAATGAGGAAGAGACCGTTAAGAAATATTTTTAAAGATTCTCTTTCGAAGTACATCATCTGAGTAGTTAAAGGTTCAAGATATGATCTTTTGTGTTTGAATATATATTTTCTAATTTTTGGTATAGTCATGACAAGTTATTTCCTTGTTATATTCTCATTTATTACCATGTACTATAGCATAAAATTTTGTAGTGTACATACATTTTAAATTTGAATAAAAGTAAATAAATTTGTGGATGAGTTTAGTTTCAGAATAATTTAAAGTTAATTAGTTGCTTTGTAGTCTATTTTAAATCAATAAAATTTAAAAATTCTCTAAAGCTTAGATCTTTGACTTGGTCTGTCACCATTCAATATGATATGATATATCCTATTTTTGGGACATATTAAGTTGGGTTATAACAACACATTTTTGGTATCGGAGAAATGATTTTGAGAGATTGGTTATAAAATAGAGTTATAGAAAATGATTCATAGTTAATTGAAGCAGCTCTAGGTAGGATTGGGCTTTCATGTTTACTTATTTTCTTGTGTATGTCTGTTGAGTTGTGTGCAACTTCTATGATTGTTTGATGGATTCATAAGACCTAGATATGACAGATGGGTAGAGTACTAGTCAAAAAATGCTAGTGTAGAGTACTACTCATACTACTAGTTCTGATTCAATGACTCATTTTACTAGTCTAGTGGCACAATTAATTGATGGATGAAGCCCAGAGTAGGATCTCTCTTATTAAATCTGGTGATTCTATTAGATACTTATAACTACTTTTGAGGTTGAAGCCTCTAAAGTTTGAAGGCACAATTGAGCCCAGAGTAGCAGATGGCTAGTTAATGAGATGAGAAGACTTTTGATGGTATGTAGTGTCCTCCTAAGAGGAAGTTATCTCTAGCTGTATTTTTATTAGATTGGGAGGCTGAGGGATAGTGAATAAGCCAGCATAATGAGAAGTTTCATAGAAGGTTGAATTCCCTGATCATCTAGGAGTAGCTTACATATGTTTTTAGGGATTCATTTATACCTCCGTTTATGCAGTAGCAGACGTATAAAATATTTTTGAGGTTGGATTAGGGGAGAATGATAGTTGTCTGATATGATGCATAGTTTATCACCCTAGTAAGGTATGCTCCATAGTTAGTTAGCACTAAGCATTTCAAATTTCTAAGAGGAATCTAAGACGGTTTGAGGTAGTCACTAGTTCCATTTCATATTACTAAATTTTTTGAGTTGGTAGAGAGAGCCCATCTAGTACAGAATGACTTATTAGCTACTCATCAACAATGGGCTACTAGTAAGAAGAGGTTTGGTAATAAGGTTTTTAGTAGTTAATTTTCTTGGTAGGAGGAATAGGTTTAGGCCTAGAGACTCCAAGAGAGGTGGTCTGTCTGTATCAGCTCCCAGGGGAGACAGTACTTCTAGCTCTATAGGTTTTGTGAGTGGGTTATCTGTGTGCCATAGTTGTGGCAGGAGACACTTTGGTCATTGCTGTTGGATGATAGGTCAATACTTTTGATGTGGTTAGATTAGATATATGGTAATTAAGTGCCCACAAGGTCTTGATCGATGTTGTAAGCATAGGTGTGAGAGTATTATTAGATTGATAAAGAGACTAAGGATATTTACACCTCATGTGTTTACAAAGGGATCATATAGTATATGTAGGTTTTGGTTCTATAGTAGGGAGGCCATCTAGGAGTGATAAGAGAAAGCATGGTAGTTTTATTATTCTAGTTCTAGTTCAGGCATGCATATATAATTTGACTCAACATGAGGCCAAGGGTGCTCAAATGTGGTCATAAGTACAACTTTTATTTCTAATATACCTTATCACATTTTGTTTGATTTTAGAGCCAATCACTCATTTATTTATGAGAGATATTTTGATTTTCTATGTTTACCGTCCATGTTGTTGCCTTATTCTTTTTTTAATTATTTTGCTGACTTGGATTGGCATGTTAGCCCATAGAGCATGCATATATGATATATATATTATAGAAAATAGAGATTTGGACTAATATTTTTATTTATTTGTAAATTTGATATTATTCTAGGTATGGATTAGTTGAGTCTATATAGAGCTTAGATTAACTATTTGAAGAAGAGAGTAACTTTAATTTTTGTTAGCTAGAGCTTCTTATTTAAAGGAGTTAGGGCAGTCCTATCATATTTCTATATGTTATGCAAGCAATAGGTTATTAAGGAAGGGCTATACAATATTTTTGGAATCTATTTAAGATAGGAGAATGGATTCTGGATCCCTAGAGATTTTCTCAATAATATTGGAGATTTCTAATGCATTTCCTAAGGAGTTGATAAGTTTTTCACCTAATATGGAGATTGAGTTATATTGATGTATTTCATGGTACTACTTTGATATCCATAGCTCCATATAAGATGTTACCTAAAGAATCTTGAGAGTTGAAGGAACGACTTTAGAAGTTAGTTAATTGGGGTTTTATTTATCCTAGTATGTCTCCATGGAGAGCAACTATTTTGTTTGTGAGGAGGAAGGACTGTACTATACACATATGTATCAAATGTTGGGAATTGAACAAGTTTAGTAAAGAATAAGTATCATTTGCCAAAAATTAATAATTTATTTGATTATCTTGTGAAAGCTTTCCTATTTTCAAAGATTAATCCAAGGTCTGAGTATTATCAAGAGAAGACATGACAAATACTACATTCAGTAACTAATGAAGATATTATGAGTTTAAAGTCATGCAGTTTTATAGATATAATGAATAAGATGCTCGAGGAATATCTTGATCAATTTGTGTTGTGTTCATAGATGATATTCTAGTTTATTCATCTTCTAAGGTGGATCATTTAGCTCATGTGAAGGTGAGATATTGAGACAATATTAGTTGTAAGCAAAATTCTCTAAATGAGAATTCTGGTTAAGGAGTATCTTATTTCTAGGGCATGTGGTGAGCCGTGCAGGTATCTCTATAGATCTCAAGAAATTTTAGGCTATTGTTGATTGGTCCAAGCCTACTACAATATCTAAGGTATATAATTTCTTAGGTATGGTCGACTTTTATAAAAAAATTATGAAAACATTTTCTCAGATATCTGCACCTTTGACAAGATTGACTCCTAAGTCAATATCTTTCATTGGAACATACAATTATGAGGTATGCTTTTAGAAGTTGAAGGACCATTTGATATCTTCTCTAATTTTAACCATCCCATCAGGTATAGAGAGATTGTAGGTGTTTAATAATATTTCATAGAAGGGATTAAGAGGTGTTCTGATGCAGCATGGGACATGTATAACACATAGTTCTAGGTAGTTGAGGCTAGAAGAGAGAAATTATCTGACGTAAGATTTTTACTTGTTGGTGTTGTATTTGCATTAAAAATATAGAGACAATACTTGGAAAGAGTTAGCTGTGAGATTTTCATTGATCATCATAGTATAAAGTAAATATTTACATAGAAGGATTTAACTCTAAGATAGAGGAGATGGCATGAGCTGATTAAAGATTATGATTTGATTATTTAGTATCAACCTGGTAAGGCTAATATAGTGACAGATGCTTTGATTAAGAAGTCATTTAGAGTGTTAAGTCTTATGCTTACCTTTAATTATTTTGTGATTTAGGGTATGGAGAAGTTAAAGTTGATGTGATTGATCCTATTGATTGAGATTTAGGTATTTTATCTCAAATTATTAATGAACCATTTCTACAAGAAAATATTAAGGAAGCTCAGAAATTAGATATAATATATTTGAAGTTGATTGATTAAATGAAGTTTGGTAAGTGAATGTGATAATTTGATTTTGGAACCTTTTTCTATAAGGATAGATTGTGGGTTCTATAAAGAGTCTAAGAAAGTATTTTATGATGCAAAAAATTTAGATTATAATAATTTATTTAATAGATTAGATTTTAAGGAGGGCAAAACATGTATGCATAAGTTAGCCAAGCGAAGAGATAGAAGAAGAAAGGATTTGGTTAAAGTGAATCGTATTAAGGATGAAGATAAAAAGTATTTTTATTAGAAGATGATATTCAACAAAGGTGAATGACATATTTTTATAAGCTTTTCAATAATGATTGTGAGAAGATGATTGACTTTAGTGGCCTTAGCAACCTATATGAAAATAGCAATTTTTTATCGATGCATTAATAAAACTAAAGCTAGAGAGGCTTTAAAGAAAATGAAGTGTGAAAAATCTATTAGACTTGATGATATTCAAATAGAGGTGTGGAAATACTTAGGATATGAAGGAATTTTTTAGCTTTCAAAACTTTTTTATATTATTTTGAAGACTACAAAGACGCCACATGCGTGGAGTGTGTTGATTCCTTTTTTTAATATAAATGAGATGAAGAAGAGTGTGTGGATTATAGAGGAATTAAGTCAAGTCTTACTTTAAAACTTTGTCAGAGAGTTGTTAAGCAAAGGTTATATTGTGATACTAATGTTTCTTAAAATTAATTTGGATTCCTGCCAGGTAAGTCTACTATGGAAGCTACACATTTATTGAGAGGTTTGATGGAGAAGTATTGAGACAATAAGGAGGATCTACATATGATATTTATTTATTTAGAGAAAGCTTATGATAAGTTTCATGAGAAGTACTATGGAGAGTTTTAGGAAAGAAAGGGGTTAATAATGCTTATACTCAAGTCATTAAGGATATGTATGCTAGAGCTCGTTCAAATGCGAGGTTGGACCAAATATTTTCCTATTTCAGTGGGATTACATGAAGGATGATATTTAAGCTATATATTTTTTCTTTAATCATGGACATTCTTACTAAACATTATAGGAGGATGTACAATGGTGAATGCTTTTTATTGATGATATTCTTCTTGATGATAGGACTAGAGAGGGATTTTTAGGTAAACATGAATTATGGAGGTCAACCTCAAAGTCTAAAATTTTTCATTTAAGTATATCTAAAATCAAATACATGGAGTATAATTTTACTAGTCATGGATCTAATGGGGGATTATGACTTAGGTCATTGAAATTATTAAAAAGAGTATATGTTTTAGATATGTCGAGTCTATTATCCAGAGTGATGGTGAAATAGATGGGAATATTATTAATAGTATTAAAGTTGGATGGTTGAAGTGGAAGAATGCATTGAGCTTATTATGTGATAGAAAAATACCCCTCAAACATATGGGGAAATTCCATAAGATGGTGGTGAGACATGTAATGCTTTATGGCACATAATGTTGTCCATTAAAAGAGAAGAAAAAATTAAGTTATGTTGTAGAAATTAGTATACTCAGGTGTATGAGTGGCTTTTCTATTAAAGATAGAATGTGAAATGATCATATACATGAAAAGGTTGGAGTAGATCTAATGATAGATAAGTTTAGGGAGAGTCGCCTTAGATGGCTTGGCTACATAAATTGTTAGCCTTCTGATGTCCTGGTTAGGAGAGTAGATGTATTAGATTTGACATATTTTAAGACTGGTAGAGGTAGGCCTAAAAAATAATTGGTTAAAAAATATTAGTAATGACCTTTTTTTATTAAATTTAAATCAAAATTTGAGTTTTAATAGAACATAATGGAGAAAAAAGAGTTCATATAATTGACCCCACATAGTGAGTTAAAGGTTTGATGTTCTTATTATTATTATATAGATTTTGGGTTCCTAGTTCTAATGATCTTAGGTAAGAGATATTAAATGAACCACATTATCCAGGATACATAATACATCCTAGGAGTAGCAAAATATATAGTGATATGTAAAGTATGTTTTGGTGGACTAGATTGAAGATGAATAACATATTTTGTTGCTAAATGTGATGCTAACAATTAGTGAAAATAGAACATCAGTGTCCGAGGAGGTCTTCTACAATTGTTACATATATTGGAGTTTAAATGGTAAGAAGTGACAAGGGATTTTTCTATGGGATTCCCTAGATTTGGGTTGTTATGGGTCATCTGATAAAGTTTACACATTTTGTACATATATGGAAGACTAATTCAGTGGAATAATCGGAATATATTTATGTATGAAAGATTATCTAACTACATGGAATATCAAAGGTGATAACTTTTATAAGAGATTTTGTGATTTCTAGGTTATGGAGAGGCATTCAATAAGCTATGGGCACTAAAATACATTTTAGTATAGCTTTTTCTTCATAGGCCAACACACAGTTTGAAAGGGCTATTCAAGTATTGGAAGATATTTTGACATCTTATATTCTAGAATTTTGTGGAAGTTGGAAGGATCATATTCCTCTATTAGAATTTTCTTACAATAATAGTTTTCATTCAAGTATAAGTATGAACCCTTATGAAGCTCTATACGATAGAAAATTCAAAACTCCATTATCTTAGAAAAGAGTGGGAGAATGGACTTTGATTAAGCCAACCATAGTTCATGACAATACTAAAAAAGATCCATTTATGAAAGTGATTTAGGATAGGAAAAAATAGTACTATGATGTAAACCATTGAGCTCTAAAATTCTTGGTTGGAGATTTATATATGTAAAGATCAGGTTGAAGAAAGTCATAACCAAGTTTAGAAAGGAAGGAAAGCTAAGTCCAAGGAATGTTGGACCCTTTGAAAGAGGATATGAAGATTTGATTATATGTTATAATTATAAGAGCACATGTCTGATATTCATAGTGTATTTCATATGTCATCCCTGAGGAAATGGGTGTCCAATTCTAGAAATTGAGTATCTACAGATGATGTTGAGGTACATCTAAATATGAGTTATAGAGAGAAATAAAAAAATATTTGTGATACACTGTCTAAAAGTTAAGGATTAAGAATATCCTAATAGCTAAGGTGTAGTGGAGGCATAGTACTAAAAGAGAAGCTTCATGGTAAAAGAATATGAGATGAGAAATCTGTACCCTACTTTGTTTATCTAATTTGACTTTTGAAATGTCAAGGATAAATTTTTTTGAAGAGGGGAAGAATAATAATATCCACTGAGTAATGTAATGGAATTTTTGCATTTATACCTCTTGCATGTGTTTGTGAATATTATGTATGCATGTGAGCATCTAAAACTATTCAGAATTGATTCTCGTGGGTTTGTGTATATGAATAAAAAATTGAAAATTTTTCCTTAGGAGTGCTACAAGCTGAAGTTGGGGGAGATTTGGAACCAAACTCTTAGGTTTAGGTTATTTAAATTAATCTAGGTTGGTGTAGTGATGCTAGGTCATTTTTTTTTAAATAATATTTTCCACTTAAATCTTGATTTACCAAACCTTTTTGATCCCTCTAGTGTTGTCGGCTAAAGAGAGAAAGGATGAAATTTTGATGAGAGAAAGTCATTATACTTTTGTAGTGCAAAAATGAGGATAACTTTAGACCCACTAAACTTTCACTGCGTATTTTTATAGATGTTGTAGATACGCTCATTCTGAACATTTAGATTGTTTTATAAAAAACTTTCACCTGGTAACTTGAAAAGTGTGCTTTGTTAGTAAATTAAAAAGTATTTTTGATCTTAAAAAATTAAGACTATAGCAAAATCAAAACTTCAAAATGACATTCTACATAATCTTTAGTAATCTAGTGAATTTTTTAAAATCTAAAATTCTGCTTAGTTATTCAATTTGTAGGCGACCAATAAAGCACTCTTTAAATGTCTATAATTTGATTTCCTTACATTTATTTTATTGAAATGTAATAATATATGTGCTTATCTTCATGAAATATTTGATTGTGAGGACATTTAATATTGGAGGAAGTTTTGGTTTATTGAGTGCATATGGAGTCACAAGGGCTTGGATTTTTAAATATTTGATATGTACTAAGCATTGTGAGTCATAAAGGCCTATTTTATTTCCTTATTAAGTTCTAGTCTATAGCCATGTATTGTAACATAAAAATTTTGTTATATATATAAAATTTGAAGATGAATGAAAATAAATTAAATTTGTGGATGAGTTTACTTTTTATTCAATTTAAAGTTAATTTGTAGCTATGTAGTATATTTTAAATGAACAAAATTTGAAAAGTTTCTAAAACTTAGATCTTTGGTTTGGTCTATCACCATTCAATGTGATATGATATGCTCTGTCGTAGATCATATTGGGTTTGGTTATGAAAATCCTTTTTTGGTAGCAGAGTATTGGTTTTTGGGGACTAATTATAAAACATAGAAATAAAAAAATGATTCGTAGTTGAGTGAGGAAGCTCTGGGTCATATTGGCATCATGTCTTCTTATTTTATGCACATGTATTTTAGTCATGCGCCACATATATGATTGAATGATGGATTTATAAGACTGATAAAAGATATGGGTAGAGTGCTAGTCAGATAAAGCCATAGTAGAGTACTTCTCCTACCATTAGTTTTGATTTGATGAGTAAGTTTGGTTGTCTGGTGTCACAAGTGATGGGTGAAGCCTAAAATAGGATCTCTTTTGTTCAATTTGATAATAGTCATAGCTATTAATTTAAACATTTCATGAAATCAAAACATTGATCGAAGAAAAAATATAAAATAATTTTACTAAAAAAAATTTAAAATTGCTCAAAATTGATCGTAGATGCTCTATTAAGCTAAAAAAATCAAAATTAAGTCCGAAAAGCCAAAAAATTATATTGAGGACATCAAACACATTTGTATCAGATTAAGTGCCATCTCGTTTGTTTTTTAAAATATTTATATAAATTTTCCTAAAAAATTTAAAATAAAATTTTTAAGAAAATCCATATTTTTTTCAGAAAAAATTAGATCATTTCAGAAATAAAGATTAATATTATTATTTTTATTCTTATTATTTTAATTTTTTTTTCTTTTTTATTTTTTCAAGAATAGAAACTTTTAATTTTGGGCTTAAAATTTCTAAAAAATTTAGAAAACATCACAAAATATTCTGAAAAAATTCAAAAAACCTTTTTAAATTCTCCCCTCCATGAATCTATAAATACCCCCTTTAGGGTGGGGGAGAAGGCGTGGTTCTCTTATGTTGATCTGATTGTTCTCTTGAAATTTGAGGGAAAAATAGACCAAAAAAAATTTAGAGACCTTCTATGGTGGAAAAGGCTCAACCCTCTGGCACATGCTCTCCCCCATTAAAGAAGGGAAAAAACTATCCATCAAGAATGTCAAGATCATTAACATCAGCAAAGACTTAAGCTTCTTATGAAGGCTCCAGTTCTCTCCCATAAAAGGAGGGAAAAATTATCCGAAAAGAGTGTAAAGACTATCGACAATGGAAAAGGCTTAGTCATTTTTGAAAGGATCTAGTTCTCCCCCATAAAAGGAGGAAAAAACTATTCCACAAGAGTGCAAAGACCATCAACAACATCAAAGGCTTGATCTTCTTATATAGGCTCTAGTTCTCCCCAATAAAAGGAGAGAACATTTATCCAATAAGAGTGTAAAGATCGACAACTACTCAAAAAGCCTCTGTCCTCTTTTGCAGACTCTAATTCTCCCCCATAAAAGGAGGGAAAACTATCTGGCAAGAGTGTAAATACTATTAGCATAAGGAAAGATTCAGTCCTTTTATGTAGGATTTATTTCTTCCCCAATATAAGTAGGGAAAATTAATCTAGTAAGAGTGTAAAGATAGTTGATAGTAATAATGGCTTAGTCCTCTAACACAAAATCTAGTTAACCCTCATAAAAAGGAGGGATAAATTATCTGACAAGAGAGTAAAGATCATCAAAGATTCCCCTTAAATTCAACTATAAATATGGAAGATTTTGTTGTGACTTAGTTTTCAAATATATGCTTTTATATCATGTAAGTTTTCTATGATACTAATGTTTCACCTAACACATATTAGAAAAATCTTATTTGTGTTGTTTGTGTATACTAATGTTACAATAAAATCATACTCTAGACTATCGAAGACTTCAAGATAGATTAGATTAGGGTTTCTTATAATTGAAGTATGTACTATTTCTATTTTTCTTAAGTCTGAGAGAGTGTGATTGTAATTGGGTAACTATGCACACACACTAGGGTAATGAGTCAAAACTCATATTTTTTAAAACTATTCATACTTTATGATTCTTGAATCATATTGGACTATTTATCCTGAGTGTTCCTCCAGAAAGAAGTTAATCGAATCTTGCCTTAAAAATTTCTTTTGTTCTGATTGTACTGTATGAAGTTGTCTTCATACAGATGTTGTCCAGAGTACAAAATGGATTTATATTAGTTCATCTCAAATGATCTCACCATTTTTTGAATTGATAATACTATATAAAATGAGTTTTGTACAAATGACGCACAGAGTACAAAATGGGTTTGTACCAGTTCATCTTATAAAAATATATAAATTTTTTTGAACTGTTTATATTGTATAAAATTAGGTTCATCCAAAGTACAAATATGTGCGTAGCAATTCATCCCATATAAATAGGTAAATTTTTTGAACTATTCGTATTGTACATAATTAGTTTCATACAGATGACATCTAGAGTATGAAATGGGCTCATCCATATTTATACCAAATGAAGCTTGATTTAGTTAAACTAATCATACTGTAGAAAATGAATTTCATACAATACGCTGACCAATGTACAGAAGGCATTCATACAGAATCGTACCTGACGAATTTGTTCATTTTTGAATAGTTTATATATACAACATATAGAGTGAAAAATAGGTTTGTCTGAGATCGTATAATGATTTTTTGAACTATTTATATATATGATCGTACTGTAAAATCCAAGACAGTCAAATTAAAATTTTTAGTTTTTTGGACAGTTTTTCCTTTCTTTCATAAAGAGTCCTAAATCTGACTAACACAACTCCAACTATGAATTTCTTTTGAGAGTACACTTGGAGAGTATTTAGGAGTGTGTCTTGGGATTGGAGAGTGAGAGATCTCTTAAGAGGGATTTGTGAGGGGATTCACAAGGTTGCCCAGCAGTGAGGACCTCTTACTTGTTCTTCAAAATTCTTCCCTACTTTCTTGAAGACTCTTGAAAGAAGATTTTTAATGGAGATCAGGTACTCTATTGATAATAGGAGGGTGTGAAGGGATGCCGATACTCTGCCGACACCAGGAGGGTGTGAAAGGATTCGGTACTCTACTGACGCCAAGAGGGTATAAAAGGTTGTTGGTTCTTTGCCATGATAAGGAGGGTGAGAAAGGATGATATTACTCTGTTGCATCAAGGTTTTGTGGAAGAGAGGTTATTATAAGGGGTTCTTCGCCTTAATGTGGGAGCAAAAGGAGAGTCACTTTGGTATAGTGCAATACCTGAAGTGGGAGTCTTCAGGGAGGGGCTTAGGTCTAGTTGGACCAAACCACTATAAAATTTTGTATTTTTATATCTTTACTTTTAATGCATTTCTATTTTCTACAAGTTCTAATTTTGTGGTTGAAAAATATTTTTGAGAAAATTAGTTATTATGATAAAATCTAAAATCAGTTTTCTAATTTACCTAAAGAATATTTAAATTACTAATTCACCCCCTCTTGGTTAGCCTTGGAACAAATATTTAGGTTTAACAACATATTCGAACTTTCAAGTTGTATCAGAGCCTACTTTCAAAAATTGAGGTTTAGACAACTTTTTAAAAATGATCAGGGCTATATTTGGAAACTGTAAGACATTTGAAGAATATTCGATCACTAGACCCCCACTATTTGATAACATCCCTTTCAATTTTTGGAAAACATGTATATATACTTTTATTCAAATGCTTGACTATCGCATGTGAATTTTAGTATAGGAAGGTTACTCTAGACCAACTAGACTTGTAGATGGCATTATAACTGAAACATCATTTATTGATTAGAAAATATAGGAAAAGGAATTAGCTTAGTTGATGCTAAATATTTAAACAACTTTTTTTGTGCACTTAAGTATGAAGACTATATGTGTGTTTTAACATGTAAAATGGGAAAATAAAATTGGGATAGACTTTGCATAATATGTGAAGGAACTAATGAAGTGAAACAATCTAGATTGAATATTTTATTATATGACTATAAACTTTTTCACATGAAACCAAATGAATTAATGACTGACATGTATATTCGTTTTACATAGCTAGTCACTTCATTGCATGCTTTAGGTCAGAAACTAACAAATTTTGAGAAAGTCAATAAAATACTTCAATATTTACCTAAATCTTATGATGTAAAGACTACTACTATAAATAAATCTAAAGGTCTAACTATTTATTCTATTGACAGTATTCTTGGATAACTAATTGCTTTTGAGTAATGAGTGTCACAAACATAGATTGATGTAAGAGGAAAGTGGAAGGAGAAAAATATCATGTTGAAAGTGGATGACTCAAAAAGTGATTAGTCTCAGCCTAAGGATGAAGATGATATTGCCTTAATGATAAGGCAATTCAAAAGTTTCCTTAAAAGAAAGCAACAAAGATGTTAATTGTGGGACAAAGGTAGGTTCCATAAAAATACAAGTTTTAACTGACGTGATTTGTTATGAATACATGAAGCCTAGACATATCAAATTCTATTGCCCGAATCTCAAAGCTAATCCTAGTAAAGAGAAGGTTGAGGAGAAAACTAATGTTAGGAAAGGCAAGAAAAGATTGCAGAGGACATTCTGGGCTGACTCAACTTTAGATTTCTTAGAAATAGAAGCAGAGGAGGAAGTCACAAACTTGTGTTTAATGGCCGACATGCTTGATCAGTTAGATTAAGAGGAGGTATGCGACTTAACCTACAATGAGTTATTTGAAGTTTTTGAGAAAATTTATACTGCATATAGGAAACTCAAAAAGCTGCATGCAAAGTTGAACTTAGACTTTTTAGATTATAGAAAGAGCATGAAATCCTTAGGAATCATCATGATTTGATTGAAAGCAACAACATGAAATTATTGGATGAATTTTATGATTTAACAAACTATTGAAATCATCACACACTAGATTTCTTAGAAATAGAAGCAGAGGAGGAAGTCACAAACTTGTGTTTAATGGCCGACATGCTTGATCAGTTAGATTAAGAGGAGGTATGCGACTTAACCTACAATGAGTTATTTGAAGTTTTTGAGAAAATTTATACTGCATATAGGAAACTCAAAAAGCTGCATGCAAAGTTGAACTTAGACTTTTTAGATTATAGAAAGAGCATGAAATCCTTAGGAATCATCATGATTTGATTGAAAGCAACAACATGAAATTATTGGATGAATTTTATGATTTAACAAACTATTGAAATCATCACACACTAAACTTGAAAATAATTTTAAAACTTTTATGGATGAATCTGACCACTGGGCTGACTCAACTTTAGATTTCTTAGAAATAGAAGCAGAGGAGGAAGTCACAAACTTGTGTTTAATGGCCGACATGCTTGATCAGTTAGATTAAGAGGAGGTATGCGACTTAACCTACAATGAGTTATTTGAAGTTTTTGAGAAAATTTATACTGCATATAGGAAACTCAAAAAGCTGCATGCAAAGTTGAACTTAGACTTTTTAGATTATAGAAAGAGCATGAAATCCTTAGGAATCATCATGATTTGATTGAAAGCAACAACATGAAATTATTGGATGAATTTTATGATTTAACAAACTATTGAAATCATCACACACTAAACTTGAAAATAATTTTAAAACTTTTATGGATGAATCTGATCATAGAGAGAATTATTTAAAAATTGATAATTCAATTTTAGAAAGTACTAATTCATATCTTAGGGAGAAACATAAAGATCTTGAGGAAAACAAGATACCCCCACACTTGAATAATTTTTAAATCTTGATTAGAAGCCTAAAATGCCATCACCTAGGAAAATATAATATAATACACATAGATTGGTAAATCCTTTTCCTAGAGTCAAATATTTTTCTTATGGAATGATTAGCCATATTGCTCGTACTTATACTATTTATAGTAAGTCATATCTAATGTGCATATTGCACCGGAAAAAATACCGTAGCCATTCCTTCGCATTATGCGCCGCTGCATGCGCCGTATTTTCCCGTATTTTCCGACACAGCCGAGTCCACCTGAAAAATCCACCGGTTAATGCGTGTTTTCTTGTAGTGTGTGGAGACCTAAGATGAAAAAAACACAATATATTAAATATGCATCTAGATTATTATTTCCAAGAGGAGAAACCAAACTTGTTTGGGTTCCCAAGACTAACATTTGATCATTTTATAAACTCACTCTCATACAAGACCTCATGAGAGCATTTGGTACATGGGTATTGGATGTTTGAACCATATGACTAGAGACACGACACTATTCATAATACTGGAAGTTAGGAATGGAGGTAAGGTTACTCTAGGAGATAATACCACAAGGAAAGTGGTAGGTATAGGTATGATTGGCAACAAGAACAATTTTTTCATAGAAAATGTTTTATTGATTGAAGGCTTGAAACATAACTTATTGATTATTAGTCAGCTATGTAATAAATGTTATACTGTAAAATTTCTTCCCATAAGCTGCATAAGAAGCCAAAATGGAATTAATGTATTGCATGAAAATATGGTAAATAATGTGTACATGTTTGATTTGAATTTTATTAAATATTTTAATATATTTTCTCTCAAAACAATTATTGATGAATTATGATTATAACATAAAAGACTTTCTCACACAAGTATAAGAAAACTTAGTAAGATTACCCAGAAAGATTTATTTAGAGGAATACCTAAATTAGAGTTTACTAAGGATCACCTGTGTGATGCATGCCAATTAAGAAAATAGATGAAGTCCTCCCTTCATTCCATTAAGGAACTTAAAACTAGTAAACCATTGAAAGTCATACATATCAATCTTTTTGGACAAGTTAGCACTATAATTCAAGAAGGTAAAGTTTTTAGATTTGTAATAGTTGATGATTTTTCGAGATTCACTTGGGTTAAGTTTTTATTTTATAAGAGCGAATCATTTAAGGAATTTAATAGTTTTGTACTTGAATTCAGAGGAAATTAGGGTGTAAGATTTTATCAATTCAAAGTGATCATGGAGGAGAATTAGAAAATATAAAATTTGAAGATTTTTGTAAGGAATATGGAAATGATCATAATTTTTTAACACCTAAGACCCCTCAGCAGAATGGAGTTGTCAAAAGAAAGAATATAACATTAATAGAAGCTGCTAGATCCATGTTGGTAGAGTACTCCTAAAATATTTTTAAGCTGAAGTGATTAGTACGGCTTATTATATTATGAATAGGATAAATATTATATCTAAATTGAATAAGACACCTTATGAACTTCTTAAGGGGAGAACACCTAATCTTTCACATTTGTATATTTTTGGATGCAATGTGTTCATTCATAATAATGAGAAAATTTCATTAGGAAAATTTGATCCTAAATCTGATAAAAAATTTTTTCTTGGATATTCTAGTATTGGCTAATCCTATAGGGTTTTTAACAAGAGAACTTTGGTAGTTGAGGAGATCACACATAGTATTTTTGATGAATTTGACATTTTAGAAGAGCCAAAGTTGAAAGAAGAACATATTAAAAATATCTCCCAATGAATTGAAAAGACAAATTTGGAAGAGAATGTTGGATCAAAAAATCCTTTTCCTAGAGAATGGAAATTTTCTAAGAATCACCCTAAAGAATTGATTTTAGGTGTACCTAGTGAGGGTGTTAGGATTAGGCACGATCTTAGCAAAGAAGTGAACCATTCTGCCTTTATATCATTGATTGAACCCACTAATATAAATCAAGCACTTTCATATAAATTTTGAATTTTGGCCATGTAGGAAGAATTGAATCAATTTTCTAGAAATAATGTTTAGGAAATAATTGAAAGGCCTAAGGATCAATGTGTTATTAGAACTAAATGAGAATTTAAAATAAAATGAATGATTCAGGTGTTGTGATTGGAATCAAGACAAGATTGGTCGTCAAGAAGTATAATCAAATTGAAGGAATTAATTTTGAAGAAACTGTTGCCTCTATTGCTAGACTTGAAGCGATAAGGGTTTTAATAGCCTTTGCCTATTTTAAATTTTTAAATAATATTAGTTGGATGTTAAGAGTTCCTTATCTTAATGGGGTGACATAAGAGGGATTTTAGGTTGAGAAACCTTCAGGTTTTGAAAATTTTAAATTCCCAAATCATGTGGTTAAATTGAAAAAAGGCATTATATGGACTAAAATAGGCTCCCAGGGCTTGTTATGAGAGGTTAAGCACTTTCCTATTCGAAAGTTCATTTATGAAATGAAGTGTGGACACCACTCTCTTTTTGAAAAAGATAGGAGATGACATACTCATTATTCAAATATATATTGATGATATCTTGTTTAGATCTACCAATAAGAATCTTTGTGATGATTTTTAAAAATAATTAGTAAATTTGAAATGAGTTTGATGGGAGATTTGAGTTATTTTCTTAGTTTTAGCATAAAGTAAAATGAGGAAGGAATATTTCTTAGTCAGTTAAAGTATATTAAGGACATCTTCAAGAAATATGAAATGGATAATACTAAACTAGTGACTACACCAATGTGTTCCTTAGTATAGTTAGATAAGAACTCTAAGAGAAAATCTGTTGACCAAAAGAAATTTAGAGGAATAATTAGATCATTGCTTTACTTGACTTATAGTAGACCCGATATCATGTTTAGTATTTATTTGTGTGCTAGATTTTAATCTGATCCAAAGGAATCACATTTGATAGTAGTTAAGGGAATTCTGAGATATCTTTTGGGAACCAAAACTTAGGGATTTGGTATCTTAAGCACAGCTCTTCTTTTAAAATAATTGGATATTCTGATTTAGATTTTTAGGATGTAGGATTGATCATAAAGTACTTCTAAAACTTGTCAATTCTAAAGAAACTCTTTAGTTTTTTGGTCTAGTAGAAAATATAATTCAGTAACCCTTTTGACTGCAGAAGAAGAATACATTGCCTAAGATAGTTATATGGTATAAGTTCTTAAAATAATAATTAACTAACTTAGGATTTTCTATTGGTACTATTCTAATTTTTTTTTATAATACTAGTGCTATATATATTTCAAATATCCTATTCAACATTCTAGAACCAAACATATTAATATAAGGCATCACTTCATTAGAGATCATATGGATAAAGGAGAAATTAAATTGTATCATGTTGCTACTGAAATTCAACTTGTAGGGATTTTCATAAAACCTCTGGCTTTTCACATGTTTATCACTTTAAGAACCAGATTAGGTATGATTTATCTTAATGCTAAATTGAAATTATGCAAACTTGATTTATTTTGTAATTATGTGTTTGTTTATTTTCTATATTTGCTTGTTACTATTTGTTCATTTGTGTGTTTTTATTTTGGTTGTTGTGATTGTTTTTCTTTTAGTATTTTATTAATGGTCTTAGTTTTTTTTCATTTTTGCATGTCATTGGATTTTAGGTGATTGGTTTTGAAAAGATTTTCTATTTATCAAGTCTTATTTTAAGTATGTTCTTTATATTATACAATAATTTTCGTATTGTATGAATTCTATAGCATATACATGATATTTTTTTGAGTTGAGCACACAAAATTGAGTTTTTCATTAAATTTTGTATTGTACAATGTCATCATCATCTATGTGAACCTATTGATTCATCTGTATAATTGGGACTCAATTATTGTTGTCAGATATTATGAACAAAATTTCATTTTATATGTACGATCCTATTGTCAGTTTGTTATGTGGACAAACCTAACCATCATAAAATGATCTTTAATTTTTTGATCATCCTGGACGAATAGGTGTTCACCTGTACAATCGTTTGGTAAAAAAATTTGTACAAAATAATGCCTCAGGAATGTCATTTACAAAAAGTCATTTCATTTTTGGCCATTTATATTCATATGCACAATGTTTTTTGTCCCATACGGTTTTAAAATCATGCATATGATATCAATTTTGTATTGTATGATAAGTCTTTTTTCCTTAAATAGAAGGGTCTTGGATTAGTTTTTCTTCACATTCTCATTTATTTCTAAATCTTCTTGAGTCCAAACCTTAGGAATGACCAGCAATAGCAGATGACCTCGCACTTCTAAGGGCTTTTCCTCCTGATATAGTAGGGATGATAACTTCCTCTCTAAGGAAAATGAGGAAGTTTTTGATAGGTATTTTGCAGCTAAAATAACCACTTCCCAAATCCTCATTTAGAGTGATATCAACTTTTCTGTCATTCCCCTATTTACCTCAACCCAGTTTTCCTTCATCCTTACCCTAATGTATGCCTACCACCATAAATTTTTCAAATGTTCCTTGCAAACATGAAGGTAAACCAAGATCATACTAGGATTACCTCCTTCGTCTTTATGAAGTGTGTAGAAATTGCTAAGGAAGATCTAGGAAAATTCCTTCACCTTAGAACTCAAGGAGTTAGAGCGCACTCCTTAACCTCTAGAGCAGATTTTGACTTGCCAAAAATAAATCAGACTCTTAGAGGTATTACCTAAGTAAGCCATCTATCCCGTGTGTACACTCTTAATCAGAATACCATGATTATCTAGCATGTCTTGAGAACTTTTATAATTCCCAAAGCTGGTGATCACATAAATTTAACTCCTCTTTTGTCCATTGTTTCATACTTGATAATGATAGAAACTCCTTTTGATGAGCCCAACTTATCATGGACTACATTTATAAACTTTATAATATTAGACTTTCTCATAATAAGAGGAATAAAAATGCGGGTTTTGGACACTTAGTTGCTTATGTCTTAGAGAAAAAGAATAATATAATCTATCCTGATCCACCCACTGAACTTCCTATTTTCTTTATCGATGTCTCTTTTCGGGCACTCTTTGGGCAAGATCAAAGTTTAGAGGGAGAAGATTCTGAGGGAGAAGAAGGAGCCCCACTCTAGCACTTGCAACTGAACCTGACCAGCATTTCTATTAGGAAATAGTCCAATATTTTGACAGAATGGAAACTCATTTTGATCAAATTGAGAATCACATGAATCAACATGATGCTAGATACAATGAGGACATGGGTGGGATCCGAGGGCAATTTGACTCAATTAACACTAATATAGTTACGATCAGTAGTTACTTTATAATGTTCAACGCTCCACCTCCTCTAGATTAAGGCTCCTCTGGATATTAGCTGGTCTTCTGTGTTGTACTTGCCGATCAGTTTTTGTATTTATTATTGAGATGTTTTACTATGATTTTAGTGATTTAATGTGTTATTGTCTTCATGTTGTTGTTCTTATATTTTTGAGTTAATGTTATTTCAAATGAAAAAATGTGTTTGTATATATTTTGAAAGATGAATGAAATGATGGAATGTTATGTTGAAGTGCATTGAAATTTCACTTCTTGAAATGTTTACATACATATAGGAAAAATCATTTATAGTTGATCTCTATAATATAATTTTGAATTATTTTGCTCTTCAAATTAATTTTCTTAAAAAATTTACTTTCTTAAAATTTTAAATTATATTATGACTGGATATATATTAGAAAATCAATTTCATGTTCCTATAGATAAGTATATATTACTTAACTATGATTGTTGAAAGATTTATTTATTATTTTTAATTTATTTCTTTTTTAATGTATTATTTTTTGTTAATTATTCAAATTTGAGTTAAAATTTATTGATATTGAAAAGACCAAAAATATCATAAAAGATGCACAAAGCGTGCCAAAACTTGAAAAGATGCATAAAGTGCGCCACTTGTTTAAAAAAATGTGCAATGTTCACCAAAGTAAAAAAAAGGCAAAAAATTAGCCCAAATAGAAAAGATGCACAAAGTGTGACACAAAAATAGAAAAAATTTATACAGTTATTTACTTTATCATTCTATCTCTTATCCAAATCTATATAATTGACAACAATCTTCACTATTGAACTAGAATCTATTTATACTTTATTTTATCATTTTTGTAATAATTATTTTTATTTTGATTTGTCTAGAAAGAATAGTAAACCTGGTTGACTTTTCTTATCTTAGTTGTTCTTTGATTTAAAATTTGAGTTTTTATTTTTAGTATTAAGAAATTAATATTGTATTTGCAATTAGTTTAAAATATTCTTCTTCATCAACTATTTTGATTCATCCATATAAACTTTTTATTTCAAGATGTACTTCTCTTTTTGTTGTTGATAAAAGGGGGAGTCATTAGTTATTGTTTGATTTTTTTGATTGTTTGATGTATGGTATTATGTTGTTTGATGTATGTGGGTATGTATGTGTCGTTATGTATTAATGTGTATGTTTTTATTTGATGTATGTGTGTATGTATGTGTTGTATTGTGTTAATATATATATGTTTTCATTCTTGTTGTTTTTGTTTTAGTAGTTTTTTGTTGCTTTTTAATTTTAGGTTTATATTTTTTATTTTTATGGGAACCCCTTGTTTTAAATTTGTCATTCAGTTAGGTGGAGCTTAGGAGAAAAATTGTCTTAAGTGTTAACTCAAATAATAATTATTTTGCTATCATAAGAAAGGGGAAGATTTTTGTGACTTAGTTTTCAAATCTATGCTTTTATATCATCTGGGTGATACCAAAATATTATTGTGCTGATTACTGTTTCTCCTAACACATATTAGAAAAGTCTTATTTGTGTTGTTTGTATGTACTAATATTTTAGAAAAATCATACTCCAGACTATTAAAGACTTCAAGATAGATTAGATTAGATTTTCTTGTAATTGAAGTATGTACTTTTTCTCTTTTTATTTAGTCTGAGAGAGTTTGATTATAGTTTCATAATCGTGTATACACACACAAGGGGAGAGAGTCAAAACTTATATTTTTTAAAACTAAGTGTTCTGTACGATTCTTGAATTGTACTAGATGATTTGTCTTGTGTTCCTCTAGAAAGAAGTCAATCAAATCATGCCTTGGGAATTTCTTTTGTTCTGTTCATACTGTACGAAGTTGTCTTCATATAGATGACATCTAGAGTACGAATGGGATACGTACCAGTTCATCCCGAACAAACTCACCATTTTTGAACCGATCATACTGTACAAAATGAGTTTCGTATAGATGATATCAAGAGTACGAAATGGGTACGTACCAGTTCATCCCATATGAATAGGTAAATTTTTTGAATTGTTTGTATTGCATGAAATTAGGTTCAGAGATATGTCATCCAAAGTAAAAAATGGGAGCATACTAGTTTGTCCGATACAAACAGGTAAATTTTTTGAACTTTTTGTACTGTATGAAATTAGGTTCATATAAATAATGTCGAGGACATCCATTTTAGTACCAAACAAAGCATGATTTGGTTAAACTGATCGTACTATACAAAATGAATTTCATATAGTACGCCGACTAGTGTACAAAATGCATTTATACAGAATCATACCTGATAAATTTATTCATTTTTGAATAAGTCATACAATACGATGTCAGTTCATACATATGACTGATAGAGTATAAAAATAAGTTCGTCTGAGAACGTACACAGATTTTTTTAACTATTCATGCGTACAATGTACGATCATACTGTATGATCCAAGATGGTCAAATTGAAATTTTTAGTTTTTTGGATAGTTTTTCCTGTCTTTCATATTTAAGAGTCAACTCCTACTGCAAATTTCTTTTGAGAGTGCACTTGGAGAGTATTTGGGAGAGTGTCTTAGCATTGGAGAGTGAGAGATCTATTAAGAGGGATTTGTGAGGGGATTCACATGGTTGCCCAATGGTGAGGATCTCTTACTTATTATTCAAAATTCTTCCCTAGTTTCTTGAAGACTCTTGAAAGAAGATTTTCAAAGGAGATCTAGTACTATGCGACACAAGGAGGGTGTGAAAGGATGCCGATACTTTACCGTCATCAAGAGGGTGTGAAAGGATGCCGGTACTACTGCCAATACTAGGAGGTTTTGAAAGGATGCTAGTTCATTATCATCACTAAGAGGGTGAAAAAGGATGATGGTACTCTGCCACACCTGGGTTTGGTGAAAAAGAGGTTATTGTAAGGGCTTCTCCGCCTTGCCGTGGGAGCAAAAGGATAGTCACTTTTAGTATAGTGCAATACTTGAAAATGGAGTCTCCAGAGAGTGGGCGTAGGTATAGTTGGATCAAACCACAATAAAATTATGTGTATTTCTATCTTTACTTTTACTGTATTTCTATTTTATGCAAGTTTTAATTTTATGGTTAGAAAATTAATTTTTGAGAAAATTAGTCATTATGATAAAATATAAAATTAGTTTTTTAATTTACCAAGAAAAATTTTAAATTACCCATTCACCCCCCACCTCTTTCATTAGATTTAGGATAAATATTTAAAAATAACAACCTATTCAAAACTTTTAGATTTGGGCATGACTAATATTTGACAAAATGGAGCAGATTCATGGTCGAGGAGAAGTTTTTCTTAAAGTTAGAGAATCCACTAGGTGATATTTGCTTTAACACACGCTCTTAAGACTTTCACACTCTTTACCTTATTTTCTTTTTCTTTTATACTTTCTAAACAACAATTTATATATTGATCTTTGGTGTTTGATTTTATCTTTTCTAGAGAAACCTTTCCTTATTATAATGTTTCATGTTTATTTATTTCTGTTTATTTTTTTTTTCTTAAGGCGGTGGGATGTCATAAGTCTTCCCAACTAATTTTGAAGCATCGGAGCAGGAGAGAGTCCATCTAAATGCTAAGGAAGAAAATATCACTTTTTTAAAATTTACTTTTAGTGATTAGCATAATTATCTCTTTTTTTGGTAGGGTGATGATAGGAGAAGACCAAGTGGAACCATATCGATGATCATGTGACGTCCATTATCACTATTGATAGTTTATTAGTTATCCATAATAAGTTTTATATATTGAATGACATAGTGCTTGTTGACCCTAAGAAGTTTGATTGGACATGTACTCCTCCATCTAGAATCTAAATGGTATATAAGATAACCTTATGCATAGGGTTGAGGTTCCCTCTAGCTACTAAATTACTAGAGATTTTCATAGCATGTGGGGTTGCCTTGCCCTTATTTTTATGCAGAGCACTAATGATTATTATGGGCATGATAATTTTCTTCAAGGAACATAAGGCAATGATGACTATTGAATATTTATCTAAAATGTGCAAGTCTATGAGCGATTTCCAAGGATGTGCTTCATGTTGAAGTAACAAAAGGTAGTTGGATTTTCTAACCTGTGACCCCGCTAAGAACTGGTCTAGTTCAGTCATGACCTATCCTAATATTACCCAACCACCATAAAGGTTATACCATGTCTGATCATGGCAATAAGAGAAGATTGACCCTAAGATTTAGTTGGAGAAAAAAATGTGTAACTACAACATCCAAGTCATGTATAACATAAAGCCAAACTTGAATATAAATGTAAAACATAATACTACTAAATACTATAAATGAGTTTTCTACATATCATCCAAAAATGCAAATATAATATGAGATCTATCTACAACAACACTTGATAATAGAAAGGTATGAAAAAATAAAAGCCAAGCTTTCCAAAAGGAAACTAAGCCAAAATACATACCTACAATATAGATCAGAGCTTGATATTAAAAACTACTCAACTTGCTCATTACCCTTTCATTAGCCTGAAAAGTAGAAGCCAAAGCAGGGGTGAGCTAATAGGGCTTAGTAGGATACAATAGCCTACAAAAAGAATCAATAACTTAAACTAAAAGTGCTAAAAAATTCTGAAATAATAACTGAAGTATTGTGCATAAAGCTAAAACTAAAGCACACATAAATACTAAATTGAAATAAGTATTTAAATAAACTACCAAAATTATATTGAAGTTAATTGTAATATAAAAAACACCTCACAACAAATATCAAAATGGCCCTCAAGCCCATAACTTTTAATATATAACTAATAATAGAATCTCTTCTCACCTACAACAAAATTCCTTTTTAGTATATATTAGAACTGCCCTTAGGCTCCAGAACTTCTAACACAAAACTAACAACATAATCTTTTATTGTCACCAATAAATTTTTGTTTCACATAATTCAAATATTTTGAACACATTAAAAATAAAGTGCACTCTACACTACTAAAGTGACTACAATGTTATTAAATATATCTACAAAAAGTCTCTATTGACTATTAAAATAATTTTTTCTTAGGGTTTTATTATTCACCAAAACTATTTCTTTCCAAATTTTACCATATTACTAAATATTATATATAACAATATTCTGAAGCTTTAGTTGAACTAAAGTACTAAATTTTTGAACTAATAAAAATTGCTACTTTTTAAAATTCCCTAGCAAAAAATCTCAAGTAAATACTCAAAATGACTAAAATAATCGTACATAAAATATATCAAAAGTTATGAAAATGAGATTTACTAGAATCCTTGAAAACTATGTTTTTGTTAAACCATATTATCAATTTGATTAGAAAAATCCAAAAAAACAAAAAAACAAAACTATAAATAATTAAAAAATAATATAGGAAAATATGACCTTCATTGACTTGAGCCACTTTATGAACTTGGCCAACAGCTAAAAATGACATGAAGTTTCTTGAAATGGACTTTGTCTTTTTTAAAAACTCTCCTTATTTCTCTCTTATTGGCTGACCAAATTTATTGGGTTGAGAGAAATGGTGGAAAATGATATTTAAATAAAGAATTCATGCTTAAAATCGTGTGGCTTAATCATGTTAGCACCATAAAGCTCCCTCTAGGAGGCTACAATGTTGCATAGTTAAAATTCAAAGCCATTGTACTAGTTTAATATTTTAAAATTCTAGAGAGCTCAGTGTTGGGCCCCACCTTCTCCAACATAGTGGTGCTGTAAGGGGAAAATTACAAATTTTTAGAATATACAGTAAACTCCCTAGGACCCACTTCAAAATACATATAGACTTACATCCACATATAACGCTTCCAAACACGAGTAGAGGGGGGTTCAAAAGTAGATGTTTAGTGGTGGGTTACCTTAACTTAGGTTAGATCATAAGAGGTAGAAATATATATTGATTCTTGAGATGCCATAACTCTCCCCTCCTTAGAAAAATATCTTCATCAACATTTTCAAGCCAAAAAAAGTTATAATAGATATGTATATAGATGTCTTATATAAGATTCCTTCTCCCACATATCCTCTATGGTAGTCTTATATTTTAGTTATACATTAAACATTTGAATATATTTGCTACTCAATATTCTGACATCGTGTGCTAGAATCCTACCTAGTTCTTCCTCATAGTTCAAATTTTAATGTACCTCAACATCATCGGTAGAAAATCTACTCCCAAAATTAGATACCTAATGAGGGATTTATGGTGAGTTACTATGTGACTCACTATGTTTGAAATATGCTTAAGTTTATATATATAAAATTAGTAACAACCAACTAAATTACATAAATATATGTGTTGAATCAAGTAATTAAGTGAAAGAGTATAGTGTTGAACCCATGAGAAAGTGTTTTGCTAAATTACAGTTAAACTACTACTTTTTACATCAAAAGAACCACTTATCCTACTAAAAATGAAAAAAATAATTGGAGTATTTTTTTCACTAAAAAAATAATGTCTTTCAAAAAGATTTTTGATACTTTTGAAAATAAACTATTTTGGATTAATGAATGTAAATAACATAGTTATCCTAATGAGGCTCTTAATTATAGACATGGATCAGAGCATATATGTCCCTAAATCACTGTCGAGCTTATATGGGTGAAAAAGAAAGGTTTAATACCTTCTTAATATTTTTTCTATCTTTCATTAATCCTTGAATATTAAAACATCCTATGTTTAGGCATGCAAATAGTCTATTTTTAATATTCCTAAATATTCCAATATTCCTTTGTTGAGGCTATACATCACATTGGGTTTTACTACACACACACATGACTATTATATGCATTAATTGAAGATTGGGATAGATTGAAAAATATCATTTATCATTCAAAGAAGAAGAGTCTATATTAATAATTGTTAAGATTTTACATCATCAACCTAAAACTAGAGAATTAGACATAAATAAAAAAATATAAAAGTAAAACTCATCTTCATTTCATTCATTAAAAGTAAAGATACAAGAAAAGTAATAAGAAAATTGTCACTATGATAGATCAAAAAGATCTTCTCCACACTTTTTTTCCACCAACTATGGAGTTGCTTACACAAAAAAGGACTAAGATCTTTGCAAGCAAAGTATCTTGCATTTCTCTAACATCCCTTAGACTTTAATCTTAGGGGGGGGGGGGTCCATTAGAAACGCACTAAAAATTACAAGAATTCACTCTAGTGATTGAACTCTCTAAAGAACAGAACTAAAAAACTATTTATAGTTAGTACAGGGATAGGTTCTGGCACTAAGGAGCTAGATATGGTGGTGCCGTGGTGGTGAAAAATGAACTAGCACTAGGCATTATAAAGTTTTCTCCCTGTGGTATTATCCGACTTGGAAATTATTTCTGATTAAAATAACATGTGTTTTCACCGGTCATCATGGATTCTCACATTGGTAACTGCTTTTACTATGGCATTCTAGAAGTTTGAATGTTGTGGCACAGAAATATGATTTAAGTGCTGAGGGTTTGCATGTTTTGCCACTTCAGTTCTCATTTTCTCAAGGTTCCCAATGCTAAGTGCTGAATTTTTGGGTACAATGAAACTATGTAGCAATTTTTTACTTTCATCCTCTTATAATCTTATTGATTTAAAATAAGGATTTAATAAAATCACTGACTCAACATTCATGTTTTATATGATCCTCCTAATTTAAGCTACTCACATCTATTCCTAAAACATAATTATTCTTTTTTAATTTAGTTGTTAATAAGTTAATGTATAGTTTCTAAATTCAAAATCAAGTCACTAGTTTAAATGATTTAGGCTAGTTAATTATTAAGCTTTTAAATTAGGAATTGTTATACAATGTTCATTCAAATTATAATGTAGAGTTTTATTATCATCCTAATTTTACATAATTTTTAATATCATTTTTATTTTTGCTAAGTAATAAAAGTGCAAATATTTGTAGAGGATATTGTATAATAATTTAAGGATGAGAAGATTAATCAAATGTAAACAACAAAACATACTTTCAACTAACATAACTAAATTTTGGTTTTAAATTAATCATACTTTTTAATGACTAATAAAAGGCATAAGGCATGTGGTAATAAAATAACTAAGGAAGATAACTAGCGCCTAAAGCACTTCACTACGATCACCTCCAATTTGGATCTCATAGCCATCCTAACACAATACAAGAATAAAATTTGTACATCAATATAGAAATCCCCGAAAGAAAAGAAATAAACAAGTTATAAAAATAAATAGATCTACAAATAATAGTAACTACAAGCATCACACACACTCTGTATCAAGAATTTCCTTGAACATCAAAAGAAAATAATAGTTCCTCATAACTATTAGAGTATGGATATTCTTCCTCTTCTTCATCATCATCATCATCATATTTAGCTGGTGGATGCCAAATAAAAAGATGATAATTGGGTGTTGGAGAGAATTTATAGTTGATTAAGGTGCTCAACAAATAAACTACTCTTGAATATACCAACCAATACATTATTGAATTCAAAAGTATATATGAAAACTCTTCTCCTGATTATTGCAAATATGACCTTATGATTTTGATGATAACAAATATTATTGAGTTTTCTACCATATCTTCTCCTATTATTATTATTATTATTATTATTATTATTATTATTATTATTATTATTATTTAGAGATTTATTCTTTTGTAGTAATATTTCAGGTTTGCCATACACTGTACAAAGTGATCAACTCAAAAAATGGGTAGAATATTTATAAGTTTCTTTAAGAGTCTATATTTTTTTTTTTTACTTTTATTTAATTCTATATTTCTTGATTTAAAACGCTTCTATTTGGTTGATGTTAAGCTTGATGACTATACAAAGACATAGGGGAGTAAAAAAATTGAGAAAATTAGAAGTGTAAATTTACTGAACTAATCATACTATACGACCAGCAATTTGAAAAATCATTATAATGACTAATTAACATAATTAATATTTTATTACTAATCATACTGTATGATCAATATCATACAGGATGATCAGTAGAAATAAAGATCTCATTTACTAATCATATTTTATGTAATAATTTAAAATAAAAATTTGTTTAAATTAACCATTCAATGCCAATCACACTGTATAATACAATCTAATATTGCCTAATCTAATCCTATAATTAGGGGATCAATTTTTGGACTGCATGATTGGTACAATAAAAACCATACTGTATGATTTTACTCATCATACTACACAAACAAAACACTTATGGGATGATAATTAATTACCACCATTCTTGTTTGCTAATAATCTAATTCGATTGAACTAATTATACTGGACGATTTCTTATATCGTATTGGACAATGACCTCAAATACTTAAACTAATCACATAACTCCTTGTTCTTTATATAGTACTAACATAGCTATTTGAACTAATTATATTATACAATTTATAATTATATTGTATGATCAATGTCAATAGAATTGAATTATTAGGATTTTTATGAAGCCTTGTATTTAAACTCTCTTAATATACTTTTTCCAAGTGTTTTAGTTATTGGGTTTTATGGTGATATAGCTTTTGAGAGAGATCTTAGAGAGCTTTGGGAAGGAAAAAAGGAGAGGTTGTGTGTGAGGGAGAAGGAGTGTGATAGGATTTCACTTAGTTGCTTCCCAAAATCTTATGCCTTGTTTCTTCTTAGTGTATTGCTTGGTTTCTTGGGTAACTATGGGAAGAACTTCAGCCCAAAGATCATCACAGTTCTCTACCTTAAATGGGAGGGTGAAAAAGGATTGCTAGGTTTGTTGCTTGCACTAGAAGGTCTCTGCCTTCCATCAAAGGGTGAGAAAGAATTACTAGGTTTTCTGTCTTCACCAGGAGGGTGAAAAAGAGGTGAAGGTTCTTAACCTTCACTAGAAGGGTGAAAAAAGAGGTCAAGGTTCTCTCTACCACTTTTGGTTGGTGAAAAGATTGTAAGGGCTTCTCCGCCTAGCTGTGGGGGTTAAAGGAGAAACACTAAAGTTTTAGAACAATAATTAGAGAGGACTCTGGGTAGCGAATGTAGGTGAAGGTTGACCGAAGCATTAAAAATTTTTGGTGTATTCTTTCTATTAATTAGTTATCTATTTCCTACATATTTATTTCATGCTTTTATTTTATAAAAAATTATGGGAGATAGTTATTGTAATATTTGTGAATTAAGTTTTTATGAGAAAGAATTTAGAACTCAATATAATCATTGTTGGGACCTTCCACTGAATTGTTGTATGTGATATAGTTTGTAAAAGTTGGGTTTTAAAAAGGCCAAATTTTTTACATAACCAGTTCGGCCCCCTCTTATTATGCATTGGGACAGTTCAATGATGTTTAACACCCTTAAATAAACTATCAATTGGCATCATAGCATGTCTTGAATTATATACTTAAAAATCTTCAAGAAAAGATCAAATGACACAATTTAGTAATAGGAATATCAGAGAGGTTTTTTCTATAGCTGCCCCATATTATTTGACAATATAAGAGAAAGTATGAAGGAGATAAGAGAACGGAAAAAGCACTAGCATTGAAAGCAAATAATTCTTAGAATGATAGATCTATTACTGAAGAAGATAATGATATAACATTAATTACTAGGCTGTTCAAAGCTTTCTAAAGTGAAAACATATGTGTCATCAGTAATGGGCCAAAGGTAAACTAAATAAAAATTTCAAAATTTCATCTTATACTTTTAGTTTTGAATGCAGGAAACAAGGCCACTTGAGGATATAATGCCTTAATCTAAAGGTTCACTTAATAAAGGAGAAGGTAAGGAGATGACTAAATTCAAAAAAGGGAAGTAAAGCATGAAAAAGGCATTTTAGGCATACTCCACATTAGAATAATCAGAATTGGAAGTGGGGGAGGAGGTAACAAACCTATGCCTAATGGAAAATGATAATCTTGATCATTTTAATAAAGATAAGGTAGGTGAGCTTTCATATGATGAATTATTTAAATTTTCTAAAAAAAATGATGATTCGTATAGAAAGCTAAAGAAGATTCATGCCATCTTGAATGTTCAATTTGTTGAATTACAAAAAGAGTGTGTTATTGTTAGGGTTGATCATTCTAGTTTAAATAAAGAGCATGCTTCCTTGATGTATTTGATGATCTAAACAAGAAGCATATTGAGTTAACCAAAGAGCATAAATTCTTAAAATTAAAGCATCTTGAGTTAGAAGATTTATACAAACATTTAGAAGCACTTGCATCTGAACATGATCATAATGAGCATGTATTGAAACTTGGAGTTAAAAGTTGTGAAAAAGCTAATGAGTTATTAAGAGAAAAAGTTCATATATAATAAAACCTACTACCTACACTAGCACAATGGAATAACCCTAAAACACATCATGCATCATGAATCTCTAGGAAGAGGGCATAATCCCCAACATAGATTAGTAAATCCTTTCCCTAGGATTAGGTGTTATTCTTGTGACATGATAGGTCACATAGAACACATCTAAGCGTGGAAACCAAAATCATTTGCATCACAACCAAACATACATGCAAATTATTTATTAAAGCATAAGGTGAAACCCAAACTTACTTTGGATTCTCAAAACTAACCTGTGAATTACTTTATAGAAGTTCTCTCATAAATGATATCATTAAAATATGTGGTTCCTTGATAGCAGATGCTCACGACACATGACCGAAGATATAAAAAATTTCATCTCATTAAAAGCCAGGGAAGGAGGCAAAGTTATAATTTGAGATCAATACCATAAAGAAAAATGGTAGGTTCAGGTATGATTGCAAATTCTAAGAAAATTTTTTATTGAAAATATTTTACTAGTAGATGGTCTAAAATGTAACTTACTTAGTATCCATCAATTATGTGATAAAAGATTTGATAATACATTTTTTATCAACTAGATGTTTAATCAGTTTAAATGGTAAGATTTATTTTAAAAGGTAAAAGAATTAATAGTGTTATATGCTTGATTTGAATTATATTGAATATACTAATTCTTTATGTTTAAATCTATTATTGATGGGTCCTTGCTGTGGCATAGGCAATTATGTCATGCATGCATGAAAATACTTAAGAAGATAACCCAAAAGAAGACCTAGTTAGAGGCACACCAAAACTATAATTCTCTAAATACCACCTTTGGGATGCCTTCCAATTAGGAATATGAATCAAATTTTCATTTCATTCAATCAAGACATCACCACCTATAGGCTTTTAGAAATCCTTCACATGGACTTGTTTGGACTGATTAGCACTGTCAGCTTAGGAGGGAAAATATATATGGATATGTGATTGTTAATAATTACTCTAGATTTTACCTGGATTGGGTTTTTATCGCATAAGAATGAATTATTTGAGAAATTTAGGACATTCTCCACATGGATTCAGAATAATTATGTAGGTTGTAAAATTTCAACTATCCATGGTGATCATGGTGGGGAATTTGAAAATGGTAGGTTTGAATCATTTTTATAAGGAGCTAAAAATATAACATAATTTTTAGTGCTCCTCTAATCCCTCAGTAGAATGAAAGCTACTAAAAGAAAGCGAATAGAACCATCGTAGAAGCTATGAGAGCCATGCTAGCTGAGTACTCACTAACTACATATTTTTGGTTGAAGTAGTGAATATTGTTTGCTATTTTCTTAATAAGTTTATTGTCAAATCAAAACTCAACAAGACACTCTATGAATTACTCAAAGATAAAACACCTAATTTCTCCCACCTTCATATTTTTGGTTATAAGGTGTTCATTCTAATAAATGGAAAATCTCCCTTAGAAAAATTTGACCCTAAATCTAATGAAGGAGTTTTCTTAGGATATTCTTCTATAGGTAAATCCTATATAATTTTCAATAGGAAGACCTTTATAGTAGAGGAGATGACCCAATTAGTATTTGATGAATTTGATAGAACTATTAAGCCTAGGTAAGAACATGAATAAAAAGTGGTAGAAGTCACCCAAGGATTATAATCAATTGACCTAGAAAATAGAGTAGAGCTTCAGGATCCTTCGCTTATAGATTAGAGATATTCATTTAGTCAACCTAAGGAGATTATCTTAGTATATCCATCCTTAAAAATTAGCACTAAGCATGGACTTAGAAAGGATTTTATCCATTCTACTTTCATCTCTATGGTATAACCCTCCAATATAGATCAAGCCATATCTCATGAGTTCTAGATCCTAGATATGTAGGAAGAATTGAATCAATCTATTGGGAATGGTGTTTGGGAGTTGGTTAGTAGACCTAAGGACCTGAGTGTTGTTGGAACCAAGTGGGTCTTTAAGAAAAAGATGAATGACTCTTGTATAGTGATTAGGAATAAGGCCAGGTTGGTAGTTAAGGTGTATATCAAATAGAAGGAATTAATTTTAAAGAAATTATTGCCACTGATAGCTAGGTAAGAAGCCATTAGAGTTTTGTTTGCCTTTGCTTTCTTTAGAGGCTTTAAATTATTATCATATGGATATTAAGAATGGCTTTTGTAAATGGGGATATTAAGGAAGATGTCTATGCAGAATAATCCCCTAGATTTCCAGAATTTAGCTTTCCCTAATCATGGTTTACAAACTAAACAGGGCATTATATGGATTGAAGCAAGCACCTAGAGCATGGTATGGAAAGACTTAACACCTTCCTCCTAAATAGATGGAAAAAAAAAAAGTGTGGGGAAGCTTTATTAAGTCGTTTATTAAGGTTAAAAATGGTAGATAAAGGGAACACACTATTTTGAAAGAAGATAAAAAAAAAAAAAGGAAAAGGGGGGGGGGGATGAGAAGATTTACCCCCTTTCATTGTTCACACTATTTTGACAGATAATATTGATAATGTAACAAATATAAAAATTTTTGTGATTAACTAATAAAAATCTTTGTTAAGAATTTTTAAAAATAAGAGTGAGTAAAGAATTTGAGATGAGTATATATGCGAGAGCTTACTTACTTTCTTGGATTTAGTGTGAATCAAAGAGATGATAGAACTTTTCTTAGTTGGGGAAAGTATATCAAGGACATTTTGAAAAATATTAGATGAAAAATCTAAAGCAATAAATGCACCTTTGAGCTCTACCATTCAATCAGATAAAGATCAAAGTGGAAAATCTGTATATTAGAAGAAGTATGGGGGGATTATAGGATCTCTTTTGTAATATAACTTCTAATTTATTGTTTTCGGTTTTGTGCTAGGTTTCAAGCAAATCCTAAGGGAGTCCTATATGATTGCAGTTAAAAGAATTCATATATATTTTCTTCTAGAACCCAAAAACCTAGGAATCTAGTTATACTAGAAATAAATCATCCGTCTAGGATATTCTGATTTAGACCTTGAGGTTATACTTAAATGGATGTCTCCTAGCCAAGCCTCAAAGGACTCCCCTGTAGATTTATGATGATGATAGTATTGAAATGAGAACTAAGAAAGACCTTCTCAAGTGAAGAAAAAGATGTTAATATTATGTAATTATTTTTATTGTGGAGTATTTTCAAATACATGATTGTCACTTTTTCTTTATCATAACATGTTTGTGATGCATATGTTTCGATTACCTAAAATGTAATATTCATATGCTAAAATGGGATGATACTTCTGAGGCATAATGATGGGTTTTCCTATAAATGAAGAGTTTATAATTTAATTAAACTTCTCATCTAGGTAGCCTTACATTTTTTAAGGTTAAAGAGACCAGAGAGAGATTAACTAAATATTTTTTGACCTACCCCATATTATTTTTCAAGAAGTTACTTGATGACTTTTAACTAGTTGGGAAGAAGTTGAGAGACCATCTAGTAAGGATGCTTGATTAATCTGAGGTTGTTTGCAAAAGTATTACTTAATGATGATACTTGTGTGGAAGAGGTAAGGAAAATTCATCTTGGTTGATTAACCTATTTGAGGTTATTTTTCAAAGAAAATTGCGATAACATTAAACTTGTGTGAAAAGTGGTCATATCAAAATCTCCTAGAATTGATCATCCAAATGATTGAGATATAATGACCGTTATGTATTTTCTCAAATTAAGGGAAATGGCTGATTGTTTTTAGATCATAGCTTATTTAGGATCACCATTATGGCCTTATTTAGAAAATAAAATATTAATATTTTGAGAGTTATTGAAAAAGAAAATTTTGTTAACTCAAAAAAGATGATCATATTATAATATTATGATATAACTTATGATACACGAAAAAAAAGGGGGGGGGGGGCTACAAAATAAAGAAGAATGCATAGATTCAAGAAGTATATAGGACATATAATAGGTAGAAAGTTTATTAATAACTTTATTAATAATATTTTATTATAGATTTACAGTGTTCAAAGTCAGAGTAGGCCATTTTTATATTAGCTTTTTCAGGATGATAATTTCAGGCTTAACTATAGCTGCCACTAAATAGAGGGACTTCCAAAGGATGGGGTATTTTCTTACATTGGGGTCCTTTCCCGGATACCTCTAGTCTAAATATAACTAAGTCCCCTACAGAGATGCATCAAGGTTTCATCCTTCAGTTGTAGTGGTGATCCATTCTTTGGTGGTAAAGACGAAAATTTAAGTAAGGCCCTATCTCTCATTTTTTGAAAGAATGTCCATAATATTTTAGAGTTTCTTATTCATTATTATTGGCGATCAAAAGTCTAAACAATGAGGCTTAGGAACTCAAATTTCAACTAGGGATGGTAACCTCCATACTATGCAAAGGTTTTTATGGATGTTCCTATAGTAGAGTTTGACAGGTAGATGTGGTAGGCTTGGAGAATGTTGAGGAGTTCATCATCCCATTACCCCTCAACCTTTTACGAGGTAGTATTTTTACAGCGCCTTAAGTATAATTTGATTTATAACCTAAGTTTATGCATTTGCTTGAGGATGCGATATGGCAGGTGTGTAACAAATAGATGTGGAAACTTAAAAAAAAAATTATGAAGATTTTTTCACTAAACTGAGTTTCATTTTTATGACGATCTTTATAGAAGGTAAGACCAACATATTAAATTTTCCTAAGAAATTTGTTTGCATTTATTTTTGTGATTTTTATAAGGGTTCCAACCTCTACTCACTTGTATGTATTCGACAACCAAGATGCTAAATTTTTACTACCGAGTGACTATAGGAAAAGGTTCCAATGAATATCAATTACCCATTGGCCAAATGCTATGGCTTGTGATTGACATGACTTTATGTTACAAATGGATATAGAGTAATAGTTATTTCTTTTTTGTTGGTGAATTCCGAGAGTGATCTTAGTTCATTGTATCCCCCAGTAAATCCTTATCTCGTACTTTTAGAGCAATGATTCTCCTTCTAAATTTTTTTTTCTTTGTAAATCCTAAAGAACTCTCAGAG